>PVHY01011015.1:23516-49696 GCA_004024945.1 Uropsilus gracilis | reverse complement strand
TTTTTTTTTTTTTTGAGACTAGGTCTTGCTACTTTTGCCTGTGGAACCGCAGGCTCTCGTTGCCTGGGGTACCACAGACTCAAGCAATCCCCAGCCTCAGCTTCCCAGGTAGCTGGGATTACAGGCCCGCACCACCACACCCAGTTATTTTTTTTGTTTTTTTGGAACTAGGTCTCACTAAGGGCCTCAGGCGGGACTCGAACCGCTATCCCTAGCCCCGGCCACTCCATAGGCTGAAGCTTACAGGCACAAGCCACCGTGCCCGGCTCAAATCTTTTTTTGTTCTGGCCAGGCCAGCTTGTGTGTGTGTCTCAGCATCTAGAGTGTAATGTACCAGCGCAGACCTTGAGGTTTGCCCGGACTGGCACCTCCTGAAAAGACAGCAACGTCTACTTTGTCCCCAGGTTTAGTAACAACCCAGGTACTGATGGAAATCCCACTTGGGGAGAAAACCTCCTCCTCCTCCTCGAAGAGACACCGCGCATACAGAAGCCCAGATGTTGTTTTCCTTCGGTGGGTGTCTCTTATTTGCACATACGGGGACTTTGGTTTCGGAGTGTTCTAGAAGCAGGTCTCTGCAGTGAAGGTCTGACCACCCGTCTTGGCTGGGTAAGGGGTAGAGAGTAAGGTGCATGGGGGAGGGGGCTCCTGCCCTTCTGGCCTTTTGTGAGCTGGCCAGGTACTGTATCGGAAGTGGTGACTGACTGTTGGAATGGTGTCAAGTGGCAAAACAAGTTGTGACTTGCTGCTTGTGTTGTAAACAGTTTTGGTCCCATCCATCCGTGAAAAAGAACCCAGAAGATTATTCACCTCCGGTCTGTGATGGGCACAGCGCTCTGGTGCTCTCTATTACTAACTAGCCCGAACTCCCCAGAGGAGTTAATGGTTGGGGTGTGGAGGGAATGGGGGTGGGAGGAGAGAAGGAATGTTTTAAACTCAACAAATGTCTAAGCCCTTGGAATGTCTCCGCGTTGCTCTGGTACCCACAAGGCAGGCAAAGTACAAGGACATAGAAGCAGGCTTTTGGGGGGTAGGCAGGAGTACTGAGCCACTTGCTAGTGGTTTGATGTGGAGTGGAAAATTTTCTGACTCTCTGGGCCTGTGGAACACCTTGTTGGAGTGTCTTTAAGAACCTGACTTTGGAAATGGTCAATTTTCCTACAACTGTGCTTTCTTTTCTTTGTGCTTTTTCAAAGTGAATTCATGTTTTGGTTTTTTCTTGTTTTTAAGAAAATATAATATTCACTTAAGAATAACAAGTGGTCCATATTTATTGAACACTTATTATATGCCAGTCACTGAGCTTAAGCAATCACTTGATTATTTTTGTTTCCAAGTAGCTTTAGATGAAATGTGTCATTATCAGCAGCAGCAGCAACACTGTTATTTTACAGATGCGAAAACAGCCTCAAAGAGGCGGAGTACTAGCCCAAAGCAACATATATCAGAGCTGGAACTGAAGCCAGTTTTAATTCCTAAATGTGGGGGTATCCATCCTGCCCCCTCTAGTGTAATGAGTCACCCTTTCTCTAGATGTCTGCCTCAAGGTCAGGTTTTAAAAGTTGGTCTACATTGGGGATACTGACTGACGGCTAGGTACAAAAGTCCAACTCGGAATTAAGAGACCTCCTGATTCTTTTTTTTTTTTTTTTTTTTTTTTGAGATTAGGTCTCGCTATTTTTGCCGGTGGAACCGCAGGCTCTCGTTGCCCGGGGTACCACAGACTCAAGCAACCCCCAGTCTCAGCTTCCCAGGTAGCTGGGATTACAGGCGTGTGCCACCACGCCCAGCTATTTTTTAAAATTAGGTCTCGCTATGGGCCCCAGGCGGGACTTGAACCGCAACCCCTAGCCCCAGCCGCTTCATGGGCTGAAGCTTACAGGCACGAGCCACCGTGCCTGACCAACCTCCTGATTCTTTAGCCTCTCCCTGGGGACATGAATGAGAGTCTAGCATTGGAAGCCATTAAAATAGTAGCTGCAACAGTGTAGTTAGCTGCTCCAAGCTGTTGCCTGTGACTGCATTGCCACTCTGCAGCAGAGACTGAATGGCCTGAAAAGTCTAAGATATTTTATCTCTGGCTCTTGACAGAACAAGTGTGTTAATTCTTGAGCTATTGCAATATGACAAGACAAATTTTGTTGACAGGGAAGAACATGTTCGGGAAACTTCATATACCATTCACTGACTTACTTTATATCAAATGCCTCCTATGCACCGGATACATCACATGATGATGGGAAAAATTACAGATGCATTCATCCATTCACTCAATTATTCAGCCACATGTACTGAGCTCAGTTCTAAGCTCAGGGGATTAAAGGCAAAAGGATTCAATCTGGCCCCTGTGGAAACATGGTCCCATTATGTTTCCACCAATAGTACATTATCTTTTCTCTCAACTTGAGGATTCCAAGGGCAGTGATATAAGACTTCTTGAATTTTCCATATTCAAACAGAAAGATGGTGAAAGAATGCAGACTAACCAAAGAAATCAGCCTAAACTTTATTGGGACAATTGAGTGGCTTTTGTAACTAACACTACCTTTGGCAGTGCCCATGGTATACTCTCTCCCATGACAGAATCAGACTACAATCTGTGTTCCTTTAAGACATGTGGGGTGCATGTGTAGGAGTGTCAAACTTCCCCAACTTAGACCTCTGATTTACAGCTTGGAAATCAAGGGCTTGAACCCAGGAGCTAGGCTGCCTGGGTTCAAATCCCTGCTCAGTGTTTTCATCTCTCTGGCAGGGTAAATAATAGTTTGTCTTCCTCAAAGAGTTATTGTAGAGATGGAATTAATAAATGTAAACTGTTTGCAAGAGTGTTGGCTAGTGGTATGAATTATCAATGTTAGTTAATGGTTGCTGTTTATTATCATCATCAGCAGCAATATCATTATTTTATATTATTATTATTATTATTATTTGATCAGTAGTAGCAATATTTACAGGTTACATGATCCTGGACAAGTGACAGACTCTGATTTTCGGTGTCCTTGCCATAAAATGGGTACAATGATAATAATCACAACAATAACAACTGCTTCAAAGGACCATGGTGAGAAGGTCAGATTTTACAGATGTATAGATTTTCCCGCAAAAGTGAAACATCCCTATTTGGTTTAATTTGGCAGGTTTTATTTGGGGTCTGGAATGCTCAGAAATTATTCTATATAAATGAATGGTAACAGCACTCCCAGACCAAAGATGACCTCCCAAATCATATCAGATACACACCACCTAGTTTCAGGTGGTGGGGGAAACCTGGAAGCAGTTAGCATTGGCTTACCTGCCTCCCTCAAACGCTGGTAAACTGTTATGCCCCAGGCATTCAGGAGCTGCCCTTGAGGTGATCGGGAATGGTATACAGGCCAAGAATGTGCCTTCCAATCAGCCGAGTCCATTTTTAGTATGAGAGAGCATGGGCAGAAGTTCACAGTGCAGACCCTGAACTCATAGGGATCTGGTCTGGTCTTTAAGTCCAGCACTCACTAACTGCATCTTAGGCAAGTGGCTGACCCTTTCAACTTCCTAGATTGTGGGTGGGGGGCAATGATGACCTTTCACTGGGGGTAGGAGGGTTAAAATGAGGTGGCACCCATAAAGTCACAGCAGGGTGTTTGGCACATAGTAAGCACTTAATAAATGGTAGCTTGTATTATTATCACCCCCAGTCCTTGCTGCACCCCCACTCCCAAGAAGGCACTGAACATTAGTAAATTTTAATTTGAAAATAAAAGAACACATTTTAAAACTGCCAAACAGATTTAAAATAATATTCATTAAACAAAATTAAAATATTCTATTAAAGCCAGACTTTGGGCTCAGACCAAATTTTTATAACCCAAGCTTAAAGGCCAAGGAGTCCCCAGCCACAATGGGAACATTGTGGTTGAACTTGAGACTTCAACGCAGCTATTGAGTAGTCTTTGAAATGCACATTTCCCTGTTAAAATGAAAGGGAAGTCATGGGAAGAAAAAAATGAGGGTCTTTCTCACCCCAACAAACCTTAATGACTCGAAAAAGAAAAACAAAAGATTTCTCATTTTTCTCCTGCTACCTTATCTTGCCAAAGACTCACAGCTCCTCCTCACCTCAGCTTTGTGTGGTGCCCACTCAGTGTGTTCCGATCTGAGACACTATGTGCTAACCTAGTCTAAATTCTGGTCTTCTCTGGATTTTATAGATGGTGGGATGTGTCACTGAGAGATGGGACTTGGGACCTGATGGTTGGGTTTGAAGTCCCAGCTCTGTCACCAAACAAACAAAACACTTACTGCAAAAGATTATATAAGGTGACAGAAAGTAAGAGTGAATTATCACCACTGATGCTTTTGCTTATTCAAGCTTGTCATTTAGTGAATGAAACTCCTGCTTCTGGAGCTTTGAAGAATTAAAGTACACGAATCTGCCTTTATCTGAGTTTTGAATCAATTTCACCTCAGTGTTGAGCGAGGGAGATAGGAGAGGGGAGACATTGATTTGGAAACCTCTCAGGAGTTTATGTATCACTTAGACAAATCTCACTTAATCTCAAACAAAAAACCCCATGATAGACATGTTTCCATTTAACAAAAGGAGAAACTGAGGCTGGACAGATCAGGTGGCTGCCAGTGTTATCTCTTTCCAGGCTGTCTCCCCTCAGCACAAGCCAGGACAGCCCAGCACCTTCCTGAACACCCACAGCAAGGGCAGAACTGGTGACTATCCTATGCTTTGGTGGCACTAGCCCCGGGTACCCAAGTCTTTGTGGTCTTTGGGTTCCCTTTCCATGAGAATAGTTCAACTTTTTCTCGAACGAATGGAGAAAGTAACAGAGGTGGGTTGTAATGCCCTTCTCCAAGTGACATTCTTTAAGAACCTCCGCTGTGTCTTTGCCAATCAGGGGAGCTCTCACCAGCTTTTGGCTGTGTGGAGAGGCCCTGGGATGGGGTTGGAGGTCTTGGTGACATCAGGCAGGCCACTTGAGCCCACCCGTTCTTCGGCAGTTTGGGCACAGATGCTTTCTTTTTTTTTTTTTTTGAGACTAGGTCTCGCTATTTTTGCCCGTGGAAATAGGCTCACGTTGCCCGGGGTACCATGGACTCAAGCAATCCCCAGCCTCAGCTTCCTAGGTAGCTGGGATTACAGGCATGCGCTACCACACCCAGATACTTTTTGGGACTAGGTCTTGCTATGTTGCCCCAAGCGGGACTCAAACTGTGACCCCTAACCCCAGCCGCTTCATAGGCTGAAGTTTACAGGCACGAGCCACTGTGCCCGGCTCCACAGATGCCTTCTGTGTGGGGTTTGCGATCCAGCAGAAATATGGTGGTGGAGGAGACGCCCTCTGCAGTCTAGAAGGGATGCTCTTAGGGTGTTAGGGAATTGCATCTGCCCCTCGAAGTGCTCCAAGAGGGGCATGAGTGAAGAGTGCTCAGACGACCTGCCGCTGGGAACAGGTGGGGGATTCTGTCCAACAGGTAGCTGCAGTCATGGGATTTTACACTCTCTGCAAGGATCTATGAGTCTCTGAAGGGCAGTGTTTTCGTTAATAGGGTGCGTGCCCTTTCCTTATTAACTTAAAACATATGCGGCCTTTTTTCCCCCTTTGGTGTTCTGTCTTTATTTAACTCTGCTTTTGGAAAAGACAGAATGGGCCCTTCAAACAAATGGTTTTAAGGCAAAGATTGTTTAACGGTCAAGTCTATCAGGTAAACGATAGCAGAAGTGGCACAGAGAAATGCAGAATTCATGAGTGAGTTTGGAAAACAAATCTGAAGAAGTGAGATTTTTCCTGAGATCACGCTCGTTGTTCTGTAGCTCCTTGTAAGGGGGTTCAGGTGGATACCCCCCAAGTAGCCAGAACTGCTCTCAGTTCTCAGGGGGATAAAATAAAACAAATGAGGTCTCTCAAGGACATGAGTAAAACCATCTCTGTTACAAATATGTTTCTATCTGGGACACATTGACAGAGAGAAAGAGAGAGAGAGAGAGAGAGAGTGTGTGTGTGTGTGTGTGTGTGTGTGTGTGTGTGTATGAGGTCTTTGAAGGAAGAAATGATTTGCCTTTGAATGAATATCATATTAATAAAAAATGAACTCTGAATGCTTCCTTGATGCCAGGATCTGTTATGAAAGAGTACAGGCATCAACTATATTCCACATGACAATTCTATGAAGGAAATGCTCTAATTATTCCCATTTTGGATGGGGAAGATAAGACACAGAGAGGTTAAGCCATTTGTTCAAGGTCACACAGCAGCTGTGAAGTAGAGCCAGGTCTTGGATGTTTCACGGAGAGACAGAACCCCTGAACTCTCTGCCTTTTTAACCGCCTTAGAATGGATTAAACTTACTTTCTGTTTGATCTCCCTCAGCTGGACACTTCATTAATGAAGGCCAGGCCTGGGAGGGAAACAAAAGGGCCATTCGTCTTGGCTATCGTTTTTCCATTTTTGACAAAGTGGGATTCGTGTGTTCGGCCGGCTCAGGTGCACATAATCCAGGGCTAAGAGCCGGTCTGCCTGGATTCAAGCCCTCAGCCTCGCGCTTCCTTAGCCTCATGGCCGTGGTGTGCTTAGCTGCTCCCGGTCTCAGTTTCCTCACTTAGGCGGTGAATTCACATCATAAGCGTTAACAACCGTGACCGGCACAGAAGAGCACCTGATACCCAGCAAGTGATCATCCAATGCCATTTATTACGGCTGAGGAGAAAGCATCTCTCCCCGAGGGGCACAGACGCCGTCTGGCAGAGTTTGGCGGAGCGCAGGAGAAGCAGCAGTTGCCTGCGACATGAGCCTCAAGCTGGAAAACAGCTCAGATTTTTCCAGATGACTTAAGAGAGACTGGCTTTCCTGGTCCGGTGAGAAGTTGCCAGGACAAGGCCTCCGCAGGCCGCCTGGGAGGCCAAGCCACAGGGCTGGGGTCAGAATCTGGCCCTGAGGACAGAGGCGCCCAGGGAGGGGCTTCCAGTCCTGAGACCAGACTGTGGCAAAGCAGAGCCCCACCCCCATTCCCCACACCCCCCCACATCCCCTCCCCCGTCCTAAGAAGGGGGCCTGGATTCGAGGTGGAGAAGAGGCTTATAACCATCCCAAGTGCTTGCTGTGCAGATGTCCAGCCCCTGTGAGCTCCAGTTTCAGGGTTTTGCTTTTTCTTCTCAATTCCTTTCTTGGATTCTGGGCTCAGCATGTGCCGGTTCCTCAGGGATTAGGTGAGCAGGGTTTCTGGATTCGCCTCCCTTCACCCTACTGCTTCACCCCCATCTTCATTTCCTCTTGAATATGAACAACAGAATTTTTTGATTCATTCGTTCACTCAGTCATTCATTCAGTCGTTCAGAATTAGGTACTGAGCGCTGGTTGTGTGCCAGACGCTCTGCCCACACAGGGAAGGCAGCCGAGAGCAGAACCAAACAGAATCTGCTCCCTGGGTAAGCTACCATGACATGAAGGAAAGACACCCACAGAAGACCCATAGATGTGAAGTGCACAGACCGGATGCATGGTGACCAGGCGATGGGGGCATGAAGAAAAGGCAGATAGAAAGGTGCAGAGCTCTGACCAGGTAGCCTCTGAATACTGAGTGAAGGAAGGGGTGGCCCTATCAGTGTCTGAGGAAGAACGTTCTCCAGAGAAGGCAGGACCAGTGCAGAAGCCCTGCGATTAGACTGGAGGCCAGTGTGGCTGGGGCTGGGGAAAGAGGAGGGGGTGGGGAGGTAAAGTGAAAGTAACGGAGGAGGAGCCATGTCCCCTGAGCCCGTGCTCGGAGTCCAGCAGCTGTTCTGTGTCCATCAGACAAGTCTGAAGTCAAACTCATTCTCATTTTTTACATGATTTCTTAAGAGCTGCACAAGCCTGAAATCTGCCATCAGCGGTTGCAAACCCAGCTCCCCAAAGTGGCCAGACAGGTCACTGAGTGGGGGCGGGCTGTGGGCCGGGAGGAAGGAGGGCTCCCTTGCCAGGTGCTGTTGTTTTTCAAGACACTGAGTTCTGTGTTTTTACGAGACATGTCCTGATGCTCAGATCACGGTGAGGAACAACTGAAATGCACAAAATACTCCTGCTCTGTGAAATACTCCGTGCCACAGACCCTGGGAATCTCATTTCAGTGAAAAAGCATTAAAGTTTTTTTTTTTCTCTCTCTCCTTTCTTTTTACCAATTCCTCACCAGTTGGATGCCAAGAGATGCTAAACATGGTTTCCAGGAAAAAGGAGGACTCGAATCTCTTGGGGATGGGAGCTGAGATGTCTTCCAAGGAGCAATCAGTTTGCTTCATTTTTATGTCTTTCTCAGGACTTTTTTCCCCAGTCACCCCTCATCGTGGGTAATGCAACATGGTCCAAATTCATCCTCCTTCAGGTTTTCATTAGTTTTCATGATGATTATTATTTTGTCATCTGGGGTTGATTTAGGAGTGGTGAAATGTTTGCAGGTTTCATAAATGGTTGTCAGCCACTGTTTAGAATGGCAAAGAACTCGTGTTGTTCACATAGCAAAGACTGGGGTGATAGTTTCCAATGGCTACAGACATGAGTGGGGAAAGGGGGGGCCTTGAAGGGTTCCACACAAGGAGACTGGAGAGTTGAATAACTAGGCAGTGGGGGTGGGGGTGCAGGGGTGGGAAAAAAAAGAACTTGAAAGACCTGGGCTGCCATGCCAACAACACTGAATTCAGAATCTGCTCTCTTGACCCCAAAGCTGGAGTTAGGCAAAAACCCAGCCACAGGACCACATAGTTGTTGAGATTGTTCTGGAGGTAAGTAACAGAATACTTACTTCTGAGTTGGTTTGCGTAAAAAGGAAATTGATTGACTCAGGGAAATGAAAAGTTCTGAAGAATCTGGTTTCAGGTTCGGCTGGTTCAAGGGCTCTGTGTGAGTGTTGTGCCCTGCTCTTAATTCATCTTGTTCAGGAGGATTCTGAACTTGATCGTGTACCACCTCTGGTACTAGGGATGGAGTACAGATTCCCAAAATGAAGCCAGACTTATTTGTTGGAAGTGGGGGGTAGGAGGTAAAGTGATTCCTTATAAACCCCACATTGCATCATAATGCACCTCTAGACATGGCTTCTCCAACCTGTTGGCCACCAGACACAAGGTACTAGAAATGAATTTACAAGAAGAGATTTACCTAGCCACAGCTGGGGGCCAAATGGAGATATGAGCCAGGAGGCAACTTTATTAACAAAAGGAAGGGGTATCTATAGGGACACAGGGTGAGAGTCTGTTGAATTTTAAAGAAGACAAACACAAACCTGAGAGACAATTAACATTTTAAAGCCTAAGCATAAGTGAGGGAATGGGGAGTGTAGGCAGGTGGTCACTATCTCTGAGTTAGGGAAGCCAGGGGAGCCACTGCAGTCTCAGAAGGTCATTGTAGCTAATCAGTCCCTAGTTTTCTGGGAACTGGCTAACGAGGTTTTCCTTATCTCGTTTGCAATGACTTTTCTGGTTTGCAAATGGCGCACAGCACAACCCTCTTCTATTGGATTTTTGACTAAGATCAAGTGTAGTATCTATTGGATTACAATCCTGTTTGCAAAATCGGTACTTTTTCGGGGCCCTGGGTTCCACTCAGTGGTGTGTATCATGCCCCTTCCTTCTCAAACCCTTCTGTAAATTTAGGGCATTTAACCCCTGCTCCTATCTGCCACCCACACACTCTTTCCCGTAGGCCTACAGGATTATTTTTTATTTCAAGTAATGGTGATTAGAAAAGGGTCATTTCTTTATATGGTGTTCTTCTCAAATTAGCACTTGGTATTTGGGACTCAATTAAGCATGGAACATGCCTTAAAGTGCTGAAGAAAAGCTGGAAATGCTCATATCCGTGGGGGCAGAAGGCATGACTGCAGCTCTGCTGTGCTTACGTTCTGGGCCTCTTATGACCAGACTATTTCCCTGGCTCCCCTAAGTGCTGCCTGTCATTGTTGTCCCCACTGGACTTCTATCTGGTGGCACTGTGGTAACTTCTGATGCAACCCAGAAGTTGCCAGCCTGCAGCCGAGATGCGTTTTGTTTGGTCTGCAGAAGATTTGAACTAGAAATAGAATCAACATTTGAAAATCTGGAACTTTCATACCAAACAATATAGATTTCTGGCTTCTATTTAAAAATAAGATCTGTCAACACTGCCCACATTTCCACATGACTTTGCCTGAGGCTAAGAAATGACTGTTCCTTTTAGAGGATGAGTTCTCAGTTTACCCCAGTTCCCACCACTCCCTATTGCCTCTTTAACACTGAGGCTTGGGCATAGTGGGCATTTATCCTTGGGATGGTGCCTTTGGCTATTCTACAATAGTTTCAAGAGGGAAAGGAAATATTTTCTAGATCTGCCTCACCATCAAAAGTGTGAAAATGAAGTGCCAGCCAAGCTGATCACTTGAATTAAGAAAAAATCGGGGAAAGCGTGTGCCTTAGGGTAAGCTCTCCGTCTTGGCACTGTTAACATATGGGATGGGATAGTTCTTTGCTGGGAAGTTAGTCCTATGCATCATAGGCTGGCATCGGCATATCCACGTAAGTACCATTCCACAGCTCCATTTGGTAAAAAGTTACCATAAGTGAGAAAAGCTGTTCTTGCTTTGAGTTACCCGGTGGCGGGCACAGCGTTGGCAGTGGAGCTTATGAGTTGGCTGATTTGGGTTTAATCATACGTGGACTTGCCAACCATTGAAGTTGTTTATGACTGCCTGACTAAGATGTTATAGAAGAAATTCAGCTTTGGATGAGAAGTTGAGCCATTGTAAAGAGTCTTTGGAGAGTTCCTTGCTGTAGCTGAGACTACAGTCTGTTACTTTCAGAATGTTTGCAAACAGGCGGTTTTACTCTGGTGCTTGGGGCAGCTGTCCAGGCTGGTTGGGGTGCAGAGAGCAGGACCTTCCTTTCGGCCCCGGTTCTGTGACAATGACACAAAGAGTGAGTTTCCTCAAGATCTGTTCAGATGTCTGCGGCATCTCCAGTGGTTTGTGCTGGGAGCCCCAGAGGACGTGGGGGTCTGGGGAGAGAAGTCAGTCCCCTGGCCGAGTACTGTAGCATTTTCGCTTTGGTCTGGCACCAGAATCTTGCACATGTCTGAACAGTCAAGAGCTTCACCCATGCTCAGGATTCCCGTCAGAACAGCAGGTGCCGTCCACACACTCAACACATCATCACTGAGCACCTGAGGCAGCCATTCAGGTCCCAGCTGGGAGCAAAAGTGACAAGTCCTTGTCCTCATGAAGCTTGTGTTTTCTTTAAAAAGGGAAATGGTAACAAGACCACCAACAAATGTATAGCACGTGACTGTGTTAAATGCTAAGGAAGGAATTTAAGGGGGTGGGGGGTGAGGAGTCTTTGGGGGTGGATTTGGGAAAAGTGGGGTTTTTAGTTTGGTTTTTAGTTTAATTTTGATTTAAAATGTAGTGGTCCCTGCAGTGGTGTGCTGGTCATGTGGTTCTCTGGAAAGAAAGGCCCTGATTTATATGACGTGCCACTTCCCAGGGTGTAAATACTCCCACCATGGAGGACTTCAAGATACCAGTGCTTCAACAACTGGCTCACAAAATTCATGCAAATTGAACAGTCCTGTCTTGTGACTGCCCCAGGCTGGTGGGAGCACATCACATGGCCGTAAACAACCTGACAGAGGAGCGTGCAGACCCAAAAAAGCCTAGCGTGGAATTGTATCTGTTGTGATTAGGGATAGGGACTGTGACCCAAGGTCGCTGGAGCAGGAAGGTGCCAGAGCACTTGGAGAGGAAGCCAGAGGCAGATGCTGTGGGGTCTTTAAAACAGTATTCTGATATGGGGGGGTCCTTTCCAAGTAAGATTGGAGCCACCCTAAGACTCCTAGCAGCAGAGGGACAGGACTTGCCTTGTGTTTGACGGAACCTCTCTGGCTGACTTGAGGCTGCAAAGGCATACGGGGGGACCCATTAACAGACGAACTCAACCAGAAGTGACGCAGTCCAGTGGGTAGCAGCCGCGGAGGGGATGACTGGCCCGCGGTCCACTCTCCCATCAAATCTCGTTAGGATGAAACCTGTATTAAAGTACAAATCACTCTTAGTCACTTTACCTTTGTGCTTTACTGGACCACGTGAATAACTTAGCATATAAATCATCCTGGCATATTTATCGCTCTGACAATCCTTTCATCACAGGGATTCACATGTGGGTTTCTGTTTTCATATGGAAACGTCTCTTCTCCCGGGCTTTGTGCCTTCTTCCTGCACGTGGCGGTGGTTGAATTGCCTAAAAAAGCTGTGCTAAACATAACCACGCATCTGAATGCACCTATGGAAAAGAACATTGCCATTGCATTGAAACAAGAAGTTGTGTCTCCAAAGCACCAGGGAAGTGACAAAGTTAGCGAACTGGTGGAGATGTAGGCGCTTTAAGTCTGGCCATCAAGGCTTTGACTCGGGTTTTGATCCACATCTGCTTGGGCCCGGTTCACCTGCGCGGCCTCGGCCTCGGCGTTTGCCCAGGGCCTTGGCGTGAGTGAGCCCGGAGCTCTGCTCAGGTTTAGTGAGAAAAGGTGAATGAGGCGCTTGGGACTGAGTTTGGTGCAGAGGCCACGTGGCCGAGGAAAGGTCTCCAGACAATTGTTGCTGGAGTGAGGGAATGTTGCTGGAGTGAGTGAGAAAGTGGGGTTTATTTTTAGACACAGGCTGACTCACCTTCGAGCTGGGGTGGGGACGGGGGCGGTGAAGCGCATCGTGCCTGAGAATTTTGTGGTCTGGACGTTTTTTCTTTTGTTCTGGGGTTGGAGATGGAGGCTGTTTCTGCTGTGCTCAGCAGAGCGCAGGTCCCCAGCCGTTTGCTGCTCTCCAGCTCCCAGAGGGGCCACCTCCATCCCCCAGTCTCCTGCCTCGAGCTATCGTCCTTCGAAGGCAGAACAGCATGTTCTCTCCACAAGCAGATCCCCAGACGGGAGCCCATTCGGGCCTGCCATGTTTTTCCTGATGAAATTCCTGACTTGGTGTGTTGTGTTTTTTTTAAAAACACGCCCACTGCCTCCGAAAACCTCAGCCGGCGAAGAGAAACATTTCTCGTTGAATTACCGGTTTTTGAAAGGGTGTCAAATTATGCCCCACTTTCATGGCCTAGATAGGCCACTCTTTCCACTCTGCAAGGGGCGAGGCAGCAGAACTTGGGTATTTTCTCTAGGCCAGCCCTTGCCATATACAGATGGGGAAACTGAGGTTCAGAGTGGTCAAGGAACAGCCTTACACACTGAGCTGTTCTCTGAGCCGCTGCCAGACCCAGATCTCTGGATTCTAGGCCTGTTTTCCTCCTCCTTCATCAGAGGTCACAAACGGGCAGCCTGTGGCCACCTCTACCCCACAGATGTGCTTTCTTTGGCTCCGGAGTGTTTTCATTTGAATCAGTTGCCAGCATTTAAAAATCAGGAGATTCCATATAAAAGCCCAGATTTCTGGCTTCTCTTAGCCCATTGGGAGATCTGCCAAATGAGGTCTGCATTCCTGCCTGGTGACAATTGAGGATCTCAGTAACAGCCACTCCCTTTAGCCAGAGCACGTCTTTAGTTTGCCACAGTCTCCACCCCTCCCTCTAGTCTCTCTAGACACTGGGGCTGAATGTCAGTCGCTACCATAGAGCTTCCTGGTTTTTTGATGGTAGAGTTAAGAGGAAAGTATGATAATTCTTGAGCTCGGTCTCTATCAAAAACAAGGAAGCAAAATAACTGAAATGGCTCCTTGTTTAAAAACTAATGGTACAAAACATTTCTTTGTGACAGGGAAGAATGTTCTTATGAATTTAATAGGCAAACAGAATACATCAGCGTTGAGAATAGCCAGCCCCCTTCCTTCACCGATGCTAACTCCCCTCTCTGCCAACATTAAATGTGTGACCCCTGCCTGCCACAGCCCTGGTTTCCACTTATTTTTTTAGGCCGATTTTAACTTTTTTGACCTAAATCTGCCCCATTTCTCTGAAACTTGAAATGCTATTAAATCAAATTAAGAAGTTTGAAAATGTTTAAATAATCCTTAATTGCACAAAAAGAATGTGTGTGTACGGGTGAGTATGCGTGTGCGTATGCTTATGTGATGTGGTCTTGATTTACAGGATTTCCCCTGAATTGAACTGGACCAGTGTGTTTTTCCCTGGCTCTCGGATTGGCACTTCTGAACTTTGCTGTAAATAGAAGCCAGGGTGTGAGGCCAAGTGGTTTTAACTCTCCTTTAATGGTCTACCCACCAGCTGGGTTAAGTTTGGGTTAAGAGCGACGTTCTTTCTTTCTGGGGCACACTGAGGAGTCTCATTGAGATAAAAGTTGGGGGTTTCAACTTTCAAAAAATGATGATAGTTTTCTTTCCAGGAGAGTTGTCCAGTAGAAAAGGGACTAACATTTGCAGGATGTCTGCTTGCGTACACCAGGCCAGTCTATAAAAATGATCTCTCTGCTTTCCAACGTGAGCTTTGGAACAGCATTTAAACTGACATGTTAATCTTCATGTGGATTAGGAAAAAATAGATTGAGACTTACATACTTTATAGTATGCGAGTTATATGTTCTTAGAATGAGCCTTAACTCTAAGAAATTAATTCTTAAGAAGGAAAAGAGCCCATTTGAGGAAGAATGTGTCAGGGACACAGGAAGATGTGGTATCACCACCCATGGTTGGTTTTATTTAATCCTCACCATCCTCCAATGTCAAATGGTCAACCCATCCCTAAGTCTACACACTCTCGTGACGTCTTGTACATCCTCAGATCACCTCAGCTTGACATTAAATTGTGTCATCTTTTGCCTAATTCTCTCTTCCTCCTTTAAACTTGGCTGTGTTATCATTTCACTCTCTATTCCCAGCTCCAGCAGGGTGCCAGGTGCGCACAGTAGCAACTCAAGAATGAATGCATGAATCTGAGGTTCACAGGGATTAGTGAGCCCTGATGTGGCAGCGAGGATAATGACAAAGCCACGATCTGAAGGCCTGACTCTCAGGTGGCCCAACACCTATGAACTTTTTGCCAAATATCAGTGTGGGACTGAGCTTAGACAAGGACAGCTGGCCCACAAGATGATGAAAATGCGGTGATGCAGTGTTTCTCAGAGCTAGGCTGGTTCCACGTAAAGAATGGTCCGTTGTTTTCATTTCCTTTTCATGCTGGGGTATTAACAGGTTTGCTTCCTATGACCATGAAATTTCTCATTTGTCATTTTTAAGCACGTTATTTAACAAGTCAAAATGGCGGCCCCTTGTTCAGGTTCTCCCAGCTTTTCTCTTAAAAGCTTAAAAGGTCTTGAGGTGTTCAAGTTGGTGGCATCCAAGAGTCAACGAATCCTCAGACTTTGGTGTCCTTTGGAGATGTTATTGGGTCAGTCAGTGAAATCTCTGGCCCCCACTCCAGCCCGCCTCAGATCCACTTCACTATTTTGTTCTCAAAGGTGAAGGCAGAGATGTCTCCCTCACCTCAGCCCCAGTCACAGAAATCAGAGCAATGTCTCCAGGATTTGTCCTCACACTGACCATGTGGCCAGTACCTGCCCTCCAGATTGTCCAAGGAAGCAGAATTCCTGCCCCCACCCACCCCCACCCTGGGGAAAAACAGGCGTTGCCTGGCCTGTTTGTGGTTGACACAGCGTCTCTTCCTGGGCTCTGCTGAACTGCTTTAACTTCAGCACAGTGCAAACTTCCTGTTTCTTTACTAGACCAGCCCAGACCCCTCTTAGCCGAGGGTTCATCATAATACCTGCTGAGCGAGATTCCACCTCTGAAAGTCTGCCACTGTGACCCCGTCCCTTCCTCCTGGCTTGGAGGCTGCCAGGTGCTGGAATGTGAAGCTGGGGCCCAACTATAGCTGACTTCTAATTGAGGAGCTTCCTGGAGGCGGGGCAGTGACAGCTGCTGTGGAGATTTGGGGCAGCTCTCCCCTCAAAGTGTTTCCAGCCTAGTTGATGAGACAAGACAAACCCCAGTGCTCACCTGGGCCTGGGTTCTAGGCCCTGTGCTGAGAGCTAGGAAATAGCCTCTATGTCTTCACATCTCTTTCTGGTTTGCAAGGAGCATCCCTAACTGATTTCCTCTCGTTTCCATCTCAGGTTCTCTGTAGTAGACGATGCTGAATGTCCATTCCATTGTCTAGTTTTCCTTTCTTTCCCATCCTCCCTGGTTCCTGCTGAGCTTTCAGGTCATTATCTTACTCCCCAGGTATACACTTGCGAGCAGGTGTAGACCTCACTCCCCAGTTCTCTATGTACACAGACAACCCCAGCATTCCTCCCCCCCCACACCCCTGGGGGTTGGTACAGGCACAAGGTTCCAGCTCAGTAGGACCCACTTGTGGGAATTGTGCTGGGACAGTGGGGGGAGGTCCCTTCTCTGCTAGGCTAGTAGACTGGCCCTCTTACGTGGCAGAGACTGCTGAGAATGAGGGCATCCAGAAGGAAAACAGAGGCAAGATACAGAGGCTAAAGAATCCTGATGCCCTCATTTGAGCATCCAGGCCCAGCTCTTCCTGAAGCAGGATGCCGTAGGTGCTCCAGTTATTCATATTTACTTAAGAATGATCTTCTCTTCCACTTGCTGTAGACAGATCCAGTAGGTTTTCCATTTGCTTAGTTGTTCCGCTTTCCCTAATCATGATGAGACTGCCTTTCACTTCCAATGCCCTCGTGAGAGTCTTTTCAGAACGACAGGACTCGGTTCTAGGAGAGAACATCACCTAATTTTGTTCATGAAGGTTCTGAGGCACCGAAGGGAGTATCTTCACCAACTTTCATTTTGGGAAAAACTGTTTTTAATACCCCAGTGGCGGAGGTGGGGGGGGTGGGGGGGGGCACAAAGGGACTTGAGATACAGTCTGAGCTAACAGGATCATGGTGTTCATAGTCAGTCATGCTACTAGTGGCTTTGATTGCCTAGAAGACTTCTGGGAAGATGGAAATGGATAACTACAATCACCTATGGGGAGAAAACAAGTTACCTGTTACTGTATATAAGTTTATTCATTCTGAAAACTTTTGCTAAGGGTGTGGCTATTTTATGTTGAAATAAAGTTTTTGAGATGCAATGATAATTGACTTTTCTCTGGGACAACTCAAATGTCAAATAGTGAACTGCAACCTGTTGAAAGATTATGCATTGCAGCACAAGTTATACCAATAAATGAGGGAGTTTTTTTTGTAGATTGGTAAGGGGCAACAAGCACCAGGGAAGAAGGCTAGTCTATCATCCCCTCATTTTGCCACCTTCCTGGTATAGATGGGTTCAGCCAGGAAGCATTCTTAGGTGCTAAGGCTGGGGGAGCGGATGTGGATGCAAACTAGGATATTCTATTCTTCTTGAACTGTCTTCTCATGGTGGTTATTCATTTGAAGGAAGGAAATAATCACTGTGCTATCAGGAAGTCTGACAACACGCAACAGGGTCCCAGCATGCCTCCATCTTCCAGGAATCCATGGGTTGGTGGGACTCAGAGGACACACTGCTTCCCACATGGTCTTCTGCTCCAAAATCATAGTTCAAATCTGATTGTGAAGAAATAGCAGCAATCCTTTACCAAAAAGCACATTATCCTTTAAAAAATGCCAATCTTGTAAAGACAAAGAAAGGCTAAGGAATTATTCTAGGTTAAACGAATCTAAGAAATATAACAACTACCTGCAGAGTCTAATTCTAGATGGATCTTAGAAAGGAAGGGGAGGTGCTGTAAGTCTGTCGACAGGTTGGAATATGGAGAATAGTTTCATTCTGCTGCTGTTTGGTGTTAAATGGACTTGATAACTGCTGAGTGTCTACAAGACTCCTTATTCCTGGGAGATACACATAGAAGTATTCAGAGACAAACAGCCATCTTGTATGCAATTTACTTTTAAATGGTTCAAGAAAGTAAGTAGATGAATGTGTGTGCATGCATGTGTGGAGGGTAGGGTAGGAGGTTATCAGGGAGACATTTGACAAATCATATGGGCTGAAATGCAGATCTATCCGGATAAAAGAGAAACAAGTATTCTTTGTACTAGTAGGTTTGAAATTATTTCCAAATAAAGTTTAAAAATTATTACTGGAAAAAGATACATATGACAATAATAGAAAGATACACATGGCAGTAATAGAAAGATACATATGACAATAATGGAAAGTTACGTATGACAATAATAGCAGTATTTGGTGTTTGTTGAATACCCAAAACAAGTCCCTGTCACATGCTTGTTTTCCCAGAAGGTGAAACTCCGGCTGGGGGGAGATGTGAGTGATAGGATCCTCAGCAAAAGCACCTTCCAGAACTCACGCTCTTATCTTTCAAGCCAGCATGGTCCAAAGCATCAGCAGCTTGCAGGTGAGGATTTTAGAGGCCAACGCCTACAGCACAGAGCTGGATAACACAAAATCAAGCAGTGATTTTTGAAAATCTCGGTTCTGTTCACTTCATCTTTTTTTTGAATCCCAGATGAAGACCTCAAGTCAGTGCTAGATGGTTTTTAAAAATGTTTGAAGTTGAGGTATTTTTTAATATCTCAGTTCTGTTCACCTTCCATTGTTTTCCAAACCCAAAGATCTCAGGTCAGTGCTAGATGGTTTTTAACACCAGTCACTTGCTGGTCCTCCTATTCAGGACAAGATGACCACAGGACAGGCAGCAGGCTCAGAAGAAGCTGATCATTTCATGTTCTTTATTCTTCCCCTGAACTTTCCTGGCAGTGACATACAGCTTGTCTTCTTTTTAATAGCTTCTTTTTTAAGTATACTCATTTAAATTTATTTTTAAGCTTTAAAAAGTTTCAAGGAAATAAACATGGCATAAGGGTGTAGAAGTGGGGGTATGACAGTGGCAGTTTGGGAAGGACTAAGGTTTGAGCAGCTGAAACTGGAAGGAAACACCCCTCAACTTCATATTTGGGTCAAGGTGATGGTTTCCCATCATTCATTCCTACTTTAGCACTGGCATTGAGGAAGAGCCTTGTTGGGTCATTTTCTCCTTTTGTTCTTTCCCTCAAGGTTGTGCCAAGCATAACTGAGTCCCCTCCTCTGAGCCCAAGGGGTTGGTTAGCAGGGCAGTGGACCCTGTAGTGTCTTGTAGTCTTGACCAAAGACGTGCACCATCTTTCACTATGATCTTTCCCTTTGTTGTAGCCAGGAAGTGCCTGGGGAGGCAGCCTCTTGCCCAGCCGATCTGCCCTAAGTTGAACTTGCCAGCCCACAGGAAGGTCTGAAATTGAATTAAGGGCAGGAGCAGAGCTGGAGCTAGGTACCCAGGCTGGAATCTGTCAAAGCCCCTTCCCACAGTCAAGAAAATAACCCATATGCTGGAGACCCAGCAGAGGACCCTGGGAAGAACAGATGCTCAGCAAAAAGTGTGACATATGAGCCCCCCCTGGGGTTTTCTGCTGCAGCGGATGGCATGGCAGGCAGCACAGTGATTCAGTGCTGTCTTTGCAGAGCCAGAGTCACCGCATGCTCACATCTCACTAAATGTGTGACCTTGGGCAAGTCACTTTCAACTGTTCCCCTAAGGATTTGTGGTCTCTGAAATAGGGGTGTGAGTAACATCTCTCTTTGAGGGTTGTGAAGAATAAATGAGGAAATGCAGTAAAGTGCACAATAGGCTTTCCATGTATAGGACATTTCCCTGGAATAGTCACAGAATATGTTTACACCACACTGACGATGCTGCAGACTAGTCCAAGCCTTTACTTGCATTTACTCACCCCTGACATTTTAGGAAATAGATAATTGCAGTCACCCTTTGCTATCTGTAGTTTTACTTTCTGAAGTATCAGTTACTGGGCTTAACCACAGTCTGAAAATACTAAATGGAAAATCCAGAAATAAACAGCTAATACTTTTTAAATTGTATGGTGTTCTGAGCAGGGTACTGAAAAATCACATACACTAGCTCAGCCCCACCCGGGGGATGAATCATCCCTTTGTCCAGCGTTTTGACGTGGATGTGCAGTCTAATTCCATGTCACTGCATAGACCACTCACCTTTCTGCATCTGCTCACCTGGGCATACCTTCATCACATTGTCACAAAAAGGATAAGTCGGGTGCAATCCGGTATTTTCAAGAGAGGGACGACATTCACATCAGCTTTTTTTTTTTTTTTTTTTTTAAGAGACTAGGTCTTGCTATGTTTCCCAGGGTAGTCCTGAACCTGCAGACTCAAGTGATCCCTAGCCTCAGTCTCCCAGGCAGCTGGGATTACAGGTTTGCACCACCATGCCCGGCTTTCATATCACTTTCATTATGGAATATTGTTAGCATTCTTCTGTGTTCACATCAGTTATCATTGCAAATCTTACTGTGCCTGATTAGTTAATGGGTTAAACTTTCTCATAAGGATGTTGGTCTAGGGAAGAGCAAAGTATCTATAAGGCTTTGGGCTCTTTGTAATTTCAGGCACTCACGGGAGAATCTTGAACAAGTCCCCCTGGATAAAGGGGGGATGACTTCAGCCTGGATGACTTCAGCCTCATTTTCAACCCAGGAGACTGAGATACAGACATGACATGTCTTACCCCAGACTGCACAGCTCTGAACCCAGACAGTCTGGCCCAGGTGCTGCTTTTATCAGTTCCATCACTCTGTTCAGTGAATTCAGGGCCCAGAGTATGAAGGAAAGAGAGATGGGAACCCCTCAGTGGAAGCCACTGTGAATAGGAGTGTGGTCTTGGGAGCAGGGCTTCAGCTACTCTTAAAACTTGGCAAGTTTCGATTTCTTCATATATCACTGGATCTGAGGATGGTAGCATCAACTTATTGGAAAACTGCCAGCCACCAAGTGTTGTGACAAATACCCATCTCTCTGTAGCCACCGCAGCCCTTTGTGGCACTGTTGCTCCCATTTTGTAGCTCAGAAGACTGAGGTTGTTAGAAGCTCAAAATCTTGGGCAGCCAAGTTAATGGCAGGCAGAATGCAGAGCCCCTCCCTGCTGGCGCTCAGGTTCTGGAGTCCCTGGTCTGTGTTTAGGGGGCTGTCAAGGGTGAGAGCTGGTACCAAGCGCACAGGCTGGGAGTGTACAACCACCGAATGCTTAGGGTGTTGGTGGGAAATGAACTTCAGCCTTGTTGGGGTCTCCCTTTCCTCCTGGACAGGGTCAGGGTGCGCACCAGGGCACTCAGGGACTCTCTGGGGGTGAGGCTTCTAGAAGATGGCCCCTGGTGTGGCCCAGAAGCAGCGCAGCTCTGAACTACAAGCAAGTTTTCCCTCCAACAAGAGCACATTGTGTTCTGGCACCCAGGCCACTCGAAACACAGCCCCTGCTGCCAACAGCTACTTTTAGCGAGGGCGGACTATCTCAGGGAGAGAAACTGGTGAGAAAATAGCAAAATGGAAGCATTGTTCCTGAGGGCTTGAAACGGCCCAGGGAGCTGTGGGGTGGGGGGCCTCCAGTGGGGCTCTGCCATCACAAATAAGTTGTGCGAAGAGTAATAATAATAAAAAGTCACTTAAAATTTTTCCTTAAAGTGAAAAGAGAGAGATGAGAACAGAGCTAATGCTTAGAAGGGTCAGGACCCTATAGTCCTATGGAAGCTGAGCAGAAGGAGCTAGGGCTTCCACCTCTGAAGGGGGAAGGAGCAATGAGATAGGTGGAGTGATCTTTGGTGGAGGAGGTGAGACAGGAGAATAAGCTAGTAGGAAAGACCCTTTGGGGAGGTGAGTGGCTTTCTATGGGGAAGTGGGGAGACTGGATCATACGTTCAAAAGTTGCAAGAACCGTTGCGACTCCACGAGTTAGAGCTTCTAATGCTAGAAGGAAACTGCCTGGTAGTAGAGCAGCTTGTCCCTAGAAGCATTCAAGCAAAGCCTGGATGATGATGATACAGGCATTCCAGCTTTGAAATAGGATTCAGCACTTGAGTAGAGGTTCACAGATCTCTTGGCACTGATCCATGTGTCAAGGAGAAGAAGATGGAGGAGGGAGGATTTGATCTGAAAAATAAGAATTTGATCTGAAAAATAAAATTGGTGGTTTCTTTTAAAGGACTGTCCTTTGAAAGGCTGCCCTTCCCAAATGTAGGGTCTATGACTGTCCTTTATAAAATTACCAGTTTTGTGGAATGCAGAAGTCTGGAAATATCAAGATTAGATAATGTCCAAGTCTTTTCCATTACTGAGTTGCTGTGATTCTAGGCAAATATGCTTCTGATTTGGATGAAACAGGATAGGGGGAGGATGAGTGTAAAATCAAGCTTAAAACTGACACATCAAGAAATAGCCATGTCAGCATATTATTTGGAGATTTGGAGTTCATTACCAGAACAATCAGCTAGAAATGTTGACAGTGTTTGCCCCCTAGAGAATGTGGGCTGGAGATGAGATTTTTCCTAAGAACCGAGTCTATATTATTATATAAAGTATAGACATGTATGATATGATCATGATAAAAATACAACCTTTAAAAATGAAAGACAGATGTTAATAGCTGTCATTTATTGGATACGATCCTAAGAGCTTTTTATGTTATTGTATTTAATTAATCCCATCTTAGAGATGAGGAGAAAGAGTGAAATGACAGGTCTGCTCCAAAAAGACGGTCACTGTCAGGTGGTTTTCATTTGAGACCCCAAGTCACACTCACATTCATGGTGCTCTGTGGCCCTCTGGCTGGGGTGAGCCTTCAGTGAGGTTGTGGAAGCTGACATGTTGATGTGGGGGGTGGGGGTGCAAGAGACACCAGAAAACATGGTAAGGGAGATGATGGCCCAAAAGGAGCTTGTGGTTTGATTTCTAACTTGTCCATGTTGAGAGATGCCGCAGAAAAGGTGCAGGTGCGAATGAATAGAGAAATGAAGAAACATTTGCCTGGGACACTTTTGTTCTTTTCTCCTTTCATTAGGACTCGGTGGGAGAGAGGCAGAGTGGTAGGAAGCTAACCTTTTCACAGCATCTACTGGGTGCTAGAAACTTCTATAAAGACCAACCCATCTGGTCCTCGCTGTGACTCTGAAAAATAATAATATCCCCAGGAGAGGTTGCCACGGGAGTACCTTCTGCAGAGTTCTCTTTCCATTGACATGGGGCTGGAGAGACTGTCTTGGGGAGCTCGGCACCAAGACTCATATCACCCACCTTGTAGGTGAGAAAGGGTGAGGGAGGGCTGGGGAGACTCTGCCCCGGGATCACCAAGCTGTTAGCAGTGGAGCTGGGAGTTGATTCAGGTCTTCATCATCCCTAGCTTAGAAAATCAGCATGTGACGCTCTGGACTGGAGGTGATGGCTTCTCCCAGGCGGCCACTGCAGTGCAGGTCATATCTATTTAACGAGGCTGGACAGCACCGAGGCTGGTGAAGATGAGGCCCCTCAGGACCTCTCGTGCCTTCCTTGTGGGGATGCAGAATAGCACCGCCACTTGCAAGACAGTCCAGGGGTATCTCTTCAGCGTGAACACAATCTTCTCCATCAGCCTAGCAGCTGCACTCCTTGGGCTTTTTACGCACATGGCGCTGAAAACTTACATCCTCACAAAGCCTGCCCGGGAAGGTTCGTAGCTGCTTTATTCATAGTTGCCCAAACCGGGAAGCAACCGTGCTCACCAACCTCAGATAGGTAAGTGGATACATAGACTGTGCTCCACCCGGGAAGGTCGGGAAGGGGGGTGGGCAGCTATTACTCAGCACTGAAAAGAAACCAGCTATCAAGTCATGAGAAGGCCTGGAAAGCACACACTAGAAGGCCTGGAAGCCCTAGAGGCACACACTAAGTCAAAGAAGCCAATCTAAAAAAGCTGCCTACTGTGCGAGCCCAACCGTAGAGTATTCTGGAAAAGGCAAAACTATACAGAGAATGAAAAGGTCACTGGGTCAGAGGGAAGGAGGGATAAGTAGGTGGTGCGATGGGAGCTTCCGGGCGGTAAAAACACTGCGCTACTGTCATGGTGGTTACATGGCTGACACACTTGCCCCAACTCAACCTATGTAGCATTGAACTGGCATGAGCCCTCACGTGAGCTGGGGCTAAGGATGCGTCAGTGGAGCATCAGTGTAGTAGATGTCCCACTGTGGTGGGGAATGGGATGCTGGAAACAGCCATAATGTGTGTGGGGGGAAGCATGTGTATGAGAATCCTCTACCTGCCGCATAATTTTGCTGCGAATGAATAGAAACTATTCTTAAGAATCAGGCTGGTTGTCTGGTGGCTGAGCACAAAATTCAAAGGCAAAAACCTACTTGCAGTCCACTTCCCAGCTCAGAGGCCCTGGTTTGCTACTGCACGTTCTGGGCCTCAGTTTTCCTTTCTATTTATCTTCTGTAAAATGGGATGAACGATAAGATTGTTGTGAGGATTAGATGAGATCAGGTGTGTCAAACAGAGCCTGGTAGGTAAGTAGTGATGAATGAACTGGTTTGTTTTTGTTTTTGTTTTGTTTTCGTTTTTGAGATTAAGTCTGGCTATTTTTGCCTGTGGAACAGCAGACTCACGTTGCCCAGGGTACCATGGACTCAAGTGATCCCCAGCCTCAGCTTCCCACGTAGCGGGATTACAGATGCACACCACCACGCCCAGCTAATTTTTGGGACTAGGTCTCGCTATGTTGTCCCACGTGGGTCTCGAACCAAGATCCCCAGTCCCAGCTGCGCTCCATAGGCTGGCGCTTACAGGCATGTGCCACCATACCCGGCTTAGAACTGTTCTGTTTGTTTGAAATAAATTCCAGTCCACGTACTCAGGCCTGGAACTTGGACTCCAGGGTCCGTTCCTGCAGTGGCTGAGGTGCTTCTTTGCTGTCAAGCGCAGGCTTATAGTCTGGATTGATTTTTCGCTGACCACTGAGCAATCACCCTTGGGCAGATGGAGTGACCAGCCTTGGCTTGAGTGTTCCGAGAAGGCCTCCAAGCTGATCCAGCACTCACCTTCCCCACCAATAGGCGTCTCCGGAGAATTATGGAATATCTTTCCACATGGAAGGGATTAATTCATGTGGCCGCAAATAGCTCGAACACTGTGTCCTCAGCGCTGTGATCTTGCGTCTCCTGAAATCCACTCGGGGTGCCAACTCAGCAGCCAGAAAAGCCACAGGGATGCTTTTGCTGCCCAGAGCGTCTAGTTGGGGGTCCCCTCAGGAATCTCAGGGGCGGGAATAAGATTAAGCTGTTTGTTTTGAATTTACTTCCTCCCATGACCATAGCCTACTTCTACAGCTGCCCCTCTGACCCCCTGTCGGCCTTATGAATCACTCTGTCACACACACACACACACACACACACACGGCTCCCACCTGCAGGCTTTCTTCAGCCAGTTCCCCCACCTGGTAACCCTCTTTATTCCCGTGACTGTCATTCAGTCTCCAGGTGCTAAATACTGCCCTCCTTGACTTCTAGGGGCCCACCTCCCCCTCCCAGTAGCAGGTGTTCATGGCTCTGGACAGTGTCAACTGCAGAATCAGGTCTAAACCCCAATTCTGCCAGGAGTAGGGAGGGGGCTTACTCTGTCGACCTGTGTCTGCACTCATGGGAGGGGATGGCCCGTTCATACCTTTCTCGTAGGAGCATTTGAGCTTTAAACAGTAGAAAACGCTGTGCTGTTATAACAGGGGACATGTGTCAGGATACACAGCTAGGGGTGTGTCGGGAGCTGTGTATGCACTCATCTATTTCTGGCTTGATAAGCTGCTGAATGTTTGCATAATTGGTTACAGAGAGGAAAGGCAGTATGACCTTCTAATGATACCACCTTCCTGTGGAATCATTTGGCCAAACTTAAGCAGTCTCAGAAAAAAACCTGTTGTTACTAATTGTTTGATCCTGATTATAAAAGTCTGATGCAAAATAAACGCAAGTGCCACAGTCCAGAGAGAGGCTGTGCACCACTTCTGTCGGGGCCTTTCATGGCTCAACTTCAATTCTTACCCTCCCCCTGGGGACCGTTAGATCATGTCGCAGCTGGCCTGCAACAGTTGTGTAGATTGAGCCTGTGATCAGGACTTGATACATGTTAGCTTGGGGTGGGTGAAGTAGATAGAAAGGGACCCTTTGGAAGAACTGGAGGTGCTAGCAGAATGTTAGAAGAGGTTGATGGGGTTGCTGATGGGCCTCCAATCTCTGAGAAGTGGCAGCTTGATAACTGCAGGCTGGCTAACCTCAGCTCCACACACAAATCTCACCTGCAAGTAGACAAGGCATGCCTTGGGTTTGGACAGCAACATGGGAAAGATCTCCTTGGTGTCAGCTCCTCTAGCCTCCATCCCACAGAGACATGCCCATAGCAGAAGGAACAGATGACGGTGCGTG
>PVHY01011015.1:0-23416 GCA_004024945.1 Uropsilus gracilis | reverse complement strand
CCCCACCCAGGTAAGTTAACTCACCCCCTACAGTATGCAGCAAGCCCTGCGTGGAGCCAGGCTCCTTGCTTCTTGCTGGTGTCTGGAGACAAGGAAGTCCTGGCTCATGCTCTCAAGGCCTTGGGTTGGCGAGCAGGAGAGATGCCCACACTGATAGAACCGGACAAAACTAGACACCGCTCAGAAGAGTCGGCAACTCTTTGTGGAGATGCCAGGAAGGCCCGTGTCAATTTTTGGCATTTTTGGTGGCAGTTTTTAATAGAAACCGCAAAACAGTTGAAACAAGAGTCTTGGTTGGCTCACATTCTGCAAAGGCCCCCTGTAGGCACAGCTGTATCCAGATGCTCAGACTTGTCGGTCGTCCTGCCATGCCTTAGCTCTAAGCGCTCATCATCCTGTGGCGATGGTGACAGAAAGAGGGCTCCTCTTCCCTAACAGCTCCTTAAAGCCCCAGGATTGACACCCACGGTCCACACTACCCCAGTCTCTGAGACAATTATGCCAGCAGAGGATGGATAAGCCTCTGATTGGCCTGGCTGGGATATGTATCTATCCTTGAGCCAATCTTGATTGCCAGTGGGTATGACTAGGCTGATTGGCAGGCTTGAGACTGAAGCCCCTCCCTACAGAAAGGCACTAGGAGTTGGCTCCATCTGAACCAAGTGGGTAGAACGTGAAGGAGGCATGGCCCTCCCGAGGGAACGCACTCTGTCAGAGAAACTGAGATGGATGTTGGGCAAGTACAGAGAACTGATGCCCACTAGACCCTTGAAGAAGGTGCTTTATTTAAGTCTGATTGCTGAGTTGATGAGAGTTCCTTGCCAGGGGTGGGGGAAGGGTCCTCAAGTAGAAGGAATAGCTTGAGCAAAGGGCTACAGGTGTATAATGGCATGTATAGGACACATAAAACCAGCTCACCTGGGTGAATATGGAGAGTTGGACCAGGAAATGGGTAGGTGGGCAGGGGCCAGGTGACCTCACTCTTGCATGACAGCTGATTCAGATAGGAAAGGGCTGTGGTCGATTCTCGAATTTCCTCGTTTAATTTGAAATAAATTCATGCATTGACTGAGCATCAATTTTGTAAGTAAACAAAGTCGCTGGTTATGAACTCACAGTACCCAAGGGTGGTGGTAGGCAGTGGTAGGTGGTGGGTTGGTGTGTGGGAGGTTCCTTGCACCAACCCAGGCAGAAAAGGCTAAGACTTACCTGGCATGTTGGCCACATTCCCCCACATCACAGCTCAACTCAAAGCCAAACCTGTGCTCTGCAGAGAGGACACTCTCAGCTTCGCAGGCTCTAGTTTGAGGGCCCTTCCGAGGGGTCTGCTGGCAACAGCTTTGTAGCCTCTTCGGAGAATGCCACCAACAGAACTACTCCGCCTCGGCTTGACCCGGTGTACTGCTGCTGCTTGCTGTGTGACCTTCATGATGGCCCTCACCTTGTGGGGTTGTCCTCAGAATGAAATGTAAACTGTGCCCCAGAAATGCTTGGCCCAGCACTTGGCACATAAGAAGTGGTGACGTCATTATTCCTGCCTCTACCTCCTGACATTCTTCTTCCTATCTTGGACAATGGGGACCAAAGTAGCATCCCTTCATCGAGTGGCAAACACTACATAACTTTGGCAAAAGACGTCACCTCACTGTATCCCATCTAAAACAATAGAGCTATATTCATATCCGCTTACAGTGCTGCTGTATCAATTAAATGAATCCTGTTCAGTGATTAGAAGAGATCACAGCATATAGTGTACTCTCAGCATATGTCAAATAAATCAATACCAGCAGTAGTAGTAAGTGTTTAATGGTAAGCGTGCTAGGGATAATTAAGTGAGGTCATGGCATAATGAGGGTTGATTAAATGGGGGTCATTGTAGCTATCATCGCTATCCCATAGATTCTTCTGGAGAAAATAGTAGCATTTGGTTTGGGAGACAAAAGGAACAGCATTTTCTCCCACAAAGGCAAATGTCTTTCTCCTTAGAATACGCTGATATTCAGTATTGTCACCTGGTCAGAGGAAGAGACTTCAGCTGAGTTGACTCCCCAAATCCTCCTCAAGGGGTGTGGGAACCTCAGGCTGACTCTTATCCTGATACTCTTGTCCCAGTTTGAATAGAGGGGGACCCCTGGCCCCTGGCGGTTCTGTGGCTTCCAGCATGGCACTCTAGCTGGTGTTACAGCTTTGTGACATGTAATTTCTCTCCCCCATCAAGCTTGGAATAATTTCTGGCTCCACTTACAGGAGTAGAAGCTCTTAGGATCAACCCCACTCTACTCCCAGAAGCAGCGATGCCTGGAAAGCATTTTACAAGGTCAGCAGAGGGCAAAGTCCGGCATGATTTTAAGTGGCCCAGTTAAGTGCCAGGCTGAGCCCTTTTCATTCCCGACAGCTCACCCTCTGAAGAAAAAGACAGCACTGCACGTGAGTGGTGTGACTGCAAAGTGATACATCCCTTTGCGCTTATGAAAAGTCCAGACATACCTAGTTCACCTTTCAAGAAGAAAAATCTATCTCTGCTGGTTTGGGCTTTGGCGTGAACTCATTACATGAATCCATAGCAGGAAATTTATGGAGAATCGGAATTTTTAATTTATAAGGATTTGATCTGAGACAGCCTGAGATCACAACTTCCAAAGCTGTGTGACCTTAAGCAAATTTCTTCACCTCTCTGTGCCTCATCTGACTTTTCTCTGTACTCTTTTTCTTGGGTCTTTAACAAAGATCAGGTGAATTGCTGTATGTCCGGCAGTTCGAACAGCACCTTCGGCAGTGGACACATTTGGTGAGGGGAAGATACTGACCTTATACAGACTATTGCTTGGGGGTGGGCAGCAGTTTTCTGCCTGGCACACAGGGAAGTCAGTCTAGAGAATAGTTTTGTTGTTTGCAACAGAAACCTATAATTGTCTGTTTCTCCTTGGTTTTCTAGCTTGAGATTCCAATGCATGCATTTCATCATGCCTGGATTTTTTTTTTCTTTTTTAATCCAACCTTTCAGGACGAGCTTCCAGCAAGGCAGTTTGGAATTCCTGAATTCCAGAGCAATTTTTCTGGCCAATTCACTAACCGAGGAACTCTTCAAAACTGAGAGAAGCTTGCAAACCACTAGCTAGAAAATCGACTGATTCATTCACTCTATAAATACTTCCTGTGGGCTTGCTATTTGCAGGGTCTGTGTGCCGGGGTTAGGGTCCAGAGTGATCGTGGCTCAGTAAACCTGGCTGTCCTGGTAGCCAAGCCCTGATGTAAGAACTATATATGTATCAATCCGTGTAATCACCATACAATTCTGTGAGATGCTTTTTTCACCCCCATTTTACAGATGAAGGGACTGAGGCACAGAAGTTACATAACCCTAGGGCACAACACTGGTAAACAGCACTCAGATGCAAACCTAGGCAACCTGATTCAAAGTCCACACTCTTCTCTTTTCTCACCTTCTCCCCTTACCCCCCAGATCTGGAGAACAGCAAACCTGGAGACAATGTACTTGGTACAATACAATGAACATCATCTACCTGTTACATGGATTCACCATTTCTGGAATTTGTCACATCTCCTGTCACTCTGTTTTTCTATAAACTTTTTCAAACCATTTGATGCTTCCTTGCAAACATCCTGGCCCTTCACCCCTAAACATTTCAGTGCAGGTAGTTGCTACCTATGCAGCATAACAAGTCACCCCCACATTTAATGGTTTTAAAATCCAAGTATTGATTAGCTCGTAGTGCTGTGGGTCAGGATTCTGGGTCATCTGCTTTGGGGTCTGTCACCAATCTGGAATCATGGCGTCAGCCTTCGTGTTTGGCTTCGTGACTTTTCCTCACGTGGCTATTGGGGTGGCCTTGGCACCTCTCTTTTCAACTGTTCAGTGATGCTTAAGTCACGTGGGCTGTGTCCCACCAAAGTGTGACATGAGAGGAGAGGGAACGAGCAAAGGGCCTAGACACTAAGGTGGAAGCCACTGTTTTTAAAAACCTCATCTCAGCTGTGATATATATAGCCTCACTTCTGCCATATTGTTTCGTTCCCACGGACCAACTCTGGTACTGGGGAGAGGGGACATCTGGGAGTGTAGCCCAGAAGCAAAAATCTGGGATCTTGGATGCTGATGACCACAGCATGCATCTCCCAAAAGCAGGACTTCTGCACAACCACAATATATGTCACAGGCACACACACTTGACTCATAACCCCATATACTATTATGTTCACTCCACACCCAAGTCTCCACGCTGTCCCTCTTGTCTTTTCAATCAGATTTCCCCTTGCTCTCCCAGGTCCAGCCTCGGATTCTGTTTTGCACCATCGTGTCTCTGTAGTCTTCCTTCATCTGGGGCCAGTTCCTCAGCTGTTTTTGTCTGTGCATGTGGGGGTGGGGGGCGGTCGTCATGATGGCGTGTTTGTCTACTTTAGTTTTTAAAACAGTAGCTTCTTGAAAAACCCAGCCCCGTGACTTTACAGAAAGCTCTCCATTTGGATTTGGGTTTATCCATGATTGTTAGGGTTAAACATTTCTGTCAGGGACACTGTACTGAAGGTCTTAAGTGGACTTGGGAACCGCTCTTCAGTGGCAGGTCAGGCCACATGGCTTGGGTTCTGCCTTTCTCAGGAGGGGCCACTGGCCATGAGGAAGATGCCAACATCCACTGCCAGGCTCAAGTTCAGCTCCAGGAATCCAGGGCACGCTGATCAGATAGCCTGGGCCCCATCTTTAAAATGGGCAGATCTACCAGCACCTGCTTCACAGGGTTGTTCGGAAGAGAATGCTTCTGGAAGGGCTCACCCTCCCCCCTTCCTCACCATAGGCACATGACTCAGCTTGACCAATGAGTGCATAGCATCACTTGGGCAACAGTGATTGGCTCAGGGATGGTCACCTGACACAAGCTGAACCAATCAGAACAATTCCTGGACCTTAGGGGGTTCTCTTAGCAAAAAGGCAGTCTTACCACTGACTTAAGGAGCTGCCAGGGGCATCTGACTGAAAGCACTGAGGAGTCTCGTTGCCAGCAACTTGTGGGAAAGGATGCCTAAGAATGAAGCCAACATGGAAGGCAAACGGGGGCGTTTTAAATCCCTCCATCAAACGATGTCTGCAGTGAGCTGCTCCTAAGGTTTCCAGCTGTGTGAGTCAAGAGATTCCCCTCTTTACTCAAACCAGTTTGAGCTAAATTTCCCGTCATTTGCAACAGGAAGGATCCTGACTAATACCTCCATCTTCCAGGGAAAGAAAATGATTTACTGTAAATCCTTACCACAGAAATGAATTTGTTTGCAACAGAAAGTTTGTTATGAGAAAGTGGGGTCGGTAGTCTTAGAAATCAGAGCTCTTCTGCCCTCTCTTTGCAAAATTTGTAAAAACCCACCTTCCATAGTGGATTTTTCCATCCCAAGAGGCTCAGCGAGTCCCAGTTTTTCCACTTACTTCTGGGATCTTGGGAAAGTTGCTTAACATAAGTCCAGTTTCCTCATCTATAAAATAGACATAGTATTAAAACATAAAGATGAGGGGAGAGTAAAATCAGATGATCTACATTAAATAGAAGGACAGCACTGAATATATAGTCAGTGCTGAATAAAGCTTAACTATTCTTCAGTAGTAGTAGGTGAAGAGCTACAGTGTACCCAATATCATACAAGAAACTGAGAAGACACACAGGAAGTATGATGACCCACTAGTTACCTCAGAAACCTGCGTGGAAGAGGAAAGACTTGCTCTGCTGTTTTAAAGATTCACCTAAGTTTAAAACCTAAATAACTAGAGGAAAACTACATAGAGTGCATGGTGGGCATACAAATCACGACTGGCAGTAGCTGGCAGATACTCCTAGGAGTGGTTACAAATACTTTTAAATCCCTCCGTCAAACTATGTCTACAGCTCACTGCTCCTAAGGTTTCCAGTCACGTGAGTCGGTAGATTGCCCTTTTTACTCAAACAGGTTGAACTAAATTTTCCTTTATTTGCAGCAGGAAGGAACCAGATTAATGGTTACAGGTGGTTACAACTTCCTCAGTCCCTTTCAGGTGGAGATCAGGATTACCCAATTCACCAATAAGCACACAGAAGCACAGCGGCCCAAGATCACTTTGGTTCTGATGGGGACAAAGACTGGATTCCCTGTGTAGAGCCTGGCTCTAGAGCCCACACTTTGACCACTCTACAGAGACTGCTGTTAGTAATGAACACTGAAACCCCGAGAGCTGAAGTCACAGCACCTAGCACCAGCCCACATGGCAAGCGGCACTGAGGCCACAAAGGAAAAGGCTCAAAGCTCACCCTGGATCCAGCCCAGCTGCCCAGCACGGTCAGCTCTGGCTTCCAAGGGTTAAACACTTTGTTCTGTGAACTTGGTGAGCCAAGCCCAGCAAGAGACTCTGGGCGGGGAAGGCAAACAGGCTCTGAGGGAGGAGTGGAGAGCTCCAGGCAGCTGGTGGCATCAGGGCTGCGACCAGCTGTCTCCCACTGACCGGGCCTGAGCACCCTCAGGCCTCTCACAGGCGAGGCCCCGACAGCTGTGGGAGGGAATGGTGCCTGCCACACGGGCGATCTGCTGAGGAATCAGTGACCCCGGGGTGAAGGATTTGCCTGCTGGCTCCTCAACCTCCTGACTCACCATCTGTCCCACCACCTGGAAGTGCCATTGCTGATTAGAATTGGTGTAGATGGGAAACAATTATGAAATAAACAGCGGGAGCTGTGGAAGATTCCCCATCTTTCAGAGGCCAGCGGCCTACCAGCTGCCAGTTTGGGGCAGAAAAGACTGATGGGGGCCACTGGCCAAGAGACCGGCATGCCAGATGCAGTGGGGGGAGCTGTGCCTGGGAATGTCACAGATTAGGGTTCGAATCCTGGCCCTGCCACCCAGAACTTCCTGGCTTAGGGCCCAAGCCACTCCTGACTGTGTATCTCTTCTGTAACATGGCCACTGAGACTCCAGATGGCTCCTGGCAGGATTTAATGAGATGATGTAAGTTAGGCACAAGGTTTAGACTTAAACTCCCAAGTTTAAGTTCTGGCTTCATCCCTCGCTGGCTGAATAATGTGGGCAGGCTCCTTAATTGGGGCTCAGTTTCTAAATCCCTAAAATAGGTGATAATACCTATCTGCCAGGACTATGGTAGAAACTGTACTCAAAATGAAGTGCATGCGTATGAAGGGCTTCAAGCACTTTAGTAGAAGCTCTCTTGAGAGTGGCAGATTAGCTTGGTGGGTAAGAGCTCAGGTCTACCACCTCCCAGCTGTGTGACCTGGAGCAAGTCATGTTCCTGGTCTGTACCTGCGGGTCCTTATTCACAGCATGCCTGTCACAGGCTTGTCACACGATTAATTGGAATATGATAAAAGACCTTGGAGTTCGTGGTGAGTACACCGTCGATACTGGCTCTTAATGTTATAAAGGTGCTTGTCAATCATAATGTACTCATTACTAGCCTCTTATTATGAACATTCCTTCTAGAACATTCTTCACCACAAGGAGGAAGTGGACAGTCTGAGGAAAGGCTTGTCTTCTCACTGTGGCCTCACAGGTCAGGAGAGAAGAGGGGGCTGTCTGGGGTCTGTTTTTGTTTTGTTTTGTTTTAATTCATTTTTAACACCCTGTTCTCAATCATTGATAAACAAGTAGGTAGAAAACTACAAAGGATGCCCAGGGCTTGACCAATACCCTTGACCAATTTGACCTCAGTGGCAGGTACAGGAGGCCCCCCTGTGCAGTCATGGGGACACAGCCTTTTTGCATTCATCTAATCTGCCAGGACAGACCATGTACGTGCCCTGAAACAGTGAAGTAAGAGAGTCAGTAATGTTGAAAACACAGCATAGGTTCTTGACCACAATGGAAATAATTTAGGGATCAGCAGATCTCTGCATATTCTCCCTCTCTGCTTGGCACTAGGTGAGCCCAGGCTGTCTCAGTGTTACCTGATTTTTCCCCACCACCATCTCTTATGCACCTCTCTCCCTCTCCTTTCCTCTTAACCTCAGAATTCTCACTTCATTTATTAGCATCTGATAGTTTTTATAAGTATTTTGTTTTATTTCTGCTGCACAAACATCCACTATGTCTTTGTCATTCTGACTTGCTCAAGGCCTTTTCTATGAAGGCATAATCCCATCCCTGGGAGCTCCACCCTCAAGACCTAACCACTTCCCCAACCCCCCTCCAATAATGAAGGTCTTAGCATATGACTTGGGGGGAGGGTACAAAGATTTAGACCAGGCAGATGAGATCTTGCCTGATTCAGGCCTACTGTGCACCGATAAAAAGCTGTTGGGAAGGAAAGGTAAGCATCGAGAAAGGTCACAGGCCTACATCTGCCATCTCCTGGCACTGCCCTTTGGTTCTCAGCAAACATACCCCCTGCACTTAGCAGGAAAAGGACCCTCCTCGGTCTAGGTGGCCTTTGCTTCCTTGGGCCACATTTTCCTCCTGTGTAAAAGGGGATCTCGACAGACTCTGCTCCTTAGGTGCGTCTGGGTAAAGGAACTGGATGTGAAATGGGGGGACCAGTGCCCGGTGTTTGGGGAGCACTGGCCACCTTGTGCAAGGTGGCTGGTGGGATTTTAGAAAACTCAGGCTGCCCCCTTTGTCTTCTACCACGAGACACCTCAACAAGCTGGGTCACCCCACCCACACCTCAGTGTTCCTGCTCCAGAGACCTGCAGGTGCAGCCTGGTGTCCCCTGCCCCCAGGGCCCTCAGTAGACACACAGGCGCTGCCCACAATCCACATTCCAGTCTCTCTGGGGACTTGGGGAGCACATGGGGCAGTTCTTCCTCAGTTGATTCATCATTGGGGCATTTGATGATCTTGGATGGGAATCTGGTTTTCACCTCTGTGGCCTGCTGGGCCCTTTGGGGTGTGCTCTGGGAAGGAAATGCATCATTTCTCCTATCTGCCGAGTCAGCTTTTGTAGCAGGCTCTGCTAGGATTGTGTGTTTTGGTTTAGTTTTTCAGAACTTTGCTTCACTGCAGAGGGTGGAGCGGCCCCTGCAGTCCCGCCACACCATCAGCCGCCAACAGCACGTTGGGTCAGGCCTCGTGGCGAGAGGACACTGAGCTGTCTGTCCCCCTCTGACTTGGGGTCTTATGTGCCTGGAACAGGGCTCAAGACTCACGCAGGCCTGGCACAGAGGACCGTGAGAACTGGGGGTCTTGAGAAAAAATGACCTTGAGAATCAGGGTCCCACTGCCCAGTGGGAGTTAGAATCTCCACGGCCAAGGTCATCATCCTCCAGTGCTTGCTTGTTTGAACGTCCTCCTCTGGACCTCACCCACCAGGTCTCTGTAGGACTATCAGACTCCAGGTCATCAGGGGCGGGAGCTGCTCCCTCCTCACCTCTAAGCTCCAGACCCTGGGAGGTCTTGCCTGTGGAGATGGGGTGCGTGGCTTTGTGTTTTATTACACTTTATTGTTCTTGTTATTTTAACATTTATGGAGCACATCTCTGCTGTGAATTCATTTTTTTGAGCGTCACTGCGGTCAAATGCTCTCCAGGGTGCAAGGCCAAGGGTTACTTGGATTCATTTTTGGCGATCGCCCTATTTACTTTATTAAAAATACCATTCTACTTGGGGCTTCCTTTGTTCTAAGGGCTTTTCTGGACATGAGCCTGGATCCACCCTAAGCCCCTAACACCATTGTTTGAATGTGAGCACATGCTCCAAGCTGTGCAGGCCAGAAATCAGCAAACAGTTTCTGTCAAGAGCCAGAGAGTAAATATTTCAGGTTTTGCAATCTGAATGGCCTCTGCCACCACCACTCAGCTTTAACGTTGTTGAATGAAAGCAACCTCAGGCAACATGTAAACAAACAAAACTTTACTTACAAAAATAGATGCCCACTGGAATGTGGCCCTTGGGCCTTAATTTATTATCCCCAATGTAGATGAAGGTGCCTTTGTCCCTCCAAGAGGACCTTATCTTTAGTTACTTTTGTGGATCTGAAATGTGAGCCTTTCTTACCTTTCAACCTGTCTCTCTCTGCTGGTGCCCTGGATTCCCCAAAGCAAGGGTAGCATGCTCTGAACTATCAAATCTTGTTGACTTCTTGTTTTGTAAATAAAGTTTTATTGGAACACAGTGGCAGTGATGTGCACTCATTCCTGTCTCATCTGTAACTGCCTTTCTTCTACAGTGACAGAGCTAATTTCTTACCCCAGAGACTTCTTGGCCCCACAAACTGAAAATGTTTACTATCTGACCCTTCACAGAAACTGCTCATCCCTGCCCTAGAGAGTGGGAGAGAGGCTAGAAATCACCTTTTTTTTTTTTCATGTACATGAAGCACATTCAAGCTAGCCCTTCCAAACTCCTCTCCTTAGAATTCTTCTCTCAAGTTCTCTTGTCTAGTCCTCCAGATATTTTTGATCTTCTTTTCCGAACTCAAAGATTTAGCCAAAGATCTAGAACATACTTTTAAACACTTTTTAACCATGTTTGTCACTAAGATGCATGCTTATTACTAACTTGTAATGACATAAAAAAATAACATCTATACAGACATCCTCCCCTCATATACATGCAGCATACACACCACCCAAGAGCACATATGTGAATGCAAGTTTCAAGAAACAGGACTGACTACGTACAATACAGAGCCCTCCTCACTCAAACAAGGTCTTTCCATTGCTGCGGGTGAAAGAGTTCAGCATGGAAATATACAAACAAGTGTTCAAAGGTGATACCAAAAGCATAAGCTGAGCTGCCCTTTTAGAAAAGTCAGTGAAGTTAATAGTGAAATTGAAATCAGGGAGAATTTGCAAAAGTGTCCTGCTAAGTATAAGATGGAGTTGGGTCAAACCTACTCTCACATCAAGATTTTGCTTTAAAGGAAAATCCAGTTCAGACTGGTTTAGCAAGTAGAGGGAATGCATAGCATCAAAGAACTGAGAGTCCAGGGTTGGTTCAGGTACAGCTGGATCAGGACTCACATGATGTCATAAGGATTCCAGTTACTTTCTGGACTTGGCTTTGTTCTACATTTTGTTTGTTTTGCTTCATTTTCAGGCAGCCTCTGGAGCCAGGTTGTGGTGGTCTTTTGAATTTTACTCTCAATGAAATAGGAGCCACTCTATTCCTTTACCATTCACTCCCTCATCCTTCCATTCATTTATTTACTCATTCGAGTGTTTCACTATGTGCTGTTACTATGTGCTCCTAGTAAGCAGTTTTCTGATTCCCTTCCTGAGCCATGTAGTGGAGGGAGACAACCCCCCAGAATGTAGGGAGAATGGCATTTCTCTGGAGCTTCTGCCCACCTCAGAGGCTGAACCCAAAGGAAAAGTGAAATCTAAGCTCTCCCTGTACCCTGAAGTAATGCCAAGAGCTCTTCTTTAGAATCAGCGAGCCCACAGAGTGGAACCGAGTCCTGTGATCGTGGTCCCTTAAGACCCTTGTGAGACAGTGCTTGACCTTCATGCTAGCTGAGGGCGTTCTAAGACTTTCATGGAAGAACTTGTTTCCCAGCCCTTTGGAGATGCCCAGCTGAAGGTGTGTCCCAAGGGAATGAAGTCAGGGAACCACTCTAAGTCTAAATGTATGGCAAATGGCGTTCCCCTAACATTCCCATTTCACTCTAGTTCAGCTGGGCACCGGCTCATAGTGTTGGGAACAGATGAGCCAAAGCGACTCCATTTTGTTAAAAACCTCCACTTTGAGATCAGTGTTCTCTCCCTGCCCTCGGTGGAAAGTACCCACCACGGCTGACTGGTCCAACGTCCTGTTTCTGCCTCCCTTTCAGCCTGGTCATTCCTGACAACAGCTTGTCCACCTGATAGATGGTGGGCCTCATTGTCCTCCTGAGAGATGATGGATGTCAGCATTGGAAACCTGTAGTTATGGGAACATGTGCCACCATTGTGGGAATGTATCCTGTAGTTATGGGAATGTGACTATGCCTGCTTACTTGTCTCACAAGTCGTGGTCGTGGTGGTGCCCTATAGAAGGTTGCAACAGAGACTGTTTGGGGTCTCTCTTGCTGAGCTGGCTTGAGGACCTTGGTGCAACAGTCATAAACCTGCAGCTTTGAACTTCAGTCGGAGCCCTTGTACCCTATTGAGTGGCCCGTGAGTCACAACAATAGAATTCAGTTTTCAAATACCAGCCCTCTCGAAAAGACTGATTTTTGAGGTTCTGGAACTCTGTTTTCAGAAGTACCGTAACAACAATATTTCTAATGGTAAAGCTTAGAAAAAGCAAGAGACATTCGTTCATGTAGAGTAATACTCTAACGCGGAGTAAGGTGCCACCTTTTGATGCTTCATCTATATGCTAATCCATTTCATCTTCAGAGCAGCCCTTCGAGGCAGGCTTATGAACCCGAGATTACACATGGGGATATGTGAGCTCATTAACTCCCCAAGTGACTCCAGCCATACCCTAGGGAAGGTCATGGTGCAGTTGGCAGTGTTTGTAAAAAATCTTGGGGAATGGTTATGTCTTCGTGTTTGGCGAAAAGAGCAGCATCACTGTAGGAGATTCAGTAGATGCACATCTACATGAAAAATAAGCATGTATAAGAATGAAAGGGATTGGCAATAAGGGAAATGACCCAGAATGTGGGTCACATTGACATTTTTGTTGGTTCTTTGAGGTGGGACCATCCTGTGCTTCGTAGGATGTTCCCAATATCCTCTATTCAAGATGCTAGTACCAGCTGCTGCCACCACCGCTCCAGTTGTAGATCCAGGTTGCCAAGTAACCCCAGGGGTAAAGTCATCATAGTGGAGAACCACTGGTATAGACCCGAAGTGGCTTTTTTTTCCTTTCTTTTTTCTTTTCTGTGATCTCCAAATTTCCTTTAATAGGCATGGATTTCATGAGTAAGTTGAACAAAGAAGTTATCTTTAGGAAGGATTGTGCTTTGCCCTTATTTGACTCCTCCACTGAACTCCCGGTATCTTTAACCTTATGAAAGCTACAAGGTGGCCTGACCCCTGGCTAATTCTTGAACCTGTTCTCATCCTCTTTGCCCTTGCTCTGCACATTCTAACTACCTCCTTAAGTCTACTTGTTCTTAAGACACACCTAGCTTATTTTCACCCCGGGGGCATTTCACCCTTAGGGTCTGCCTGGTTATACTTCTCAACCTTCTCTTCATATCCCTTGTTAATCGACATCAGGTGTCTGCTAAAATGTCTCCTCTTCCAAGAAGCCTTCCCTGATTTCTCTGTCTAATAAATGCATATGCTCATTGTCAATTCTTTCCCACTAGAATGTCAGCACCAGGAGGACTGGAACTTTGTTTTCTCTCAAACTTAGACAACACTTGGCACATAGTTAAAGTTCCATAACTTGAAGGAGGGAGAGAGTGTGGGGTAAGGAGAGAGAAAGGGGTGGAAGAACCTTAGAAAAACAAAGCCAGTAAGTTCAGGAGCTGATGGTAAAGGAACACTCTCACAACCCACACAGCTGTGTTGCTCTCTAAATTCCAACTCATTTTGTCTTATGGTTTATAGACAAAAGATGTGCATAGCAAACAGACTCTGGGCAGCTAGTTCTCTTTCAGGGAACACATTAATGTGATTTTTATGCTGCCTCTCTCCAGAAATACTGTGCTGATGAATGACCCGCGCTAAACAGCAGAACAACATAAACAGATGCTCCGGGCTGGGGCGAGACTAGGAACCTCTTAGTTCTATTCCTCATACACCCCTGAGCCCTCCTTGCTGGCCGCACCTTCTCACTCTCAGCCTTGGCCAGAGTGGTGAGCTCTGGACTACCTTGAACTGGACCTGTGGAGAGAGGGGCTTCTGGTGACAGGCTGACTCCACAGTGTGGGCAGGGACAAAAGGGAGGCCAGAGAGGAGGCCTCCCAGCCAGCACTGACAGAGGACTTATTCTAGTGTCTCTGTTTCCCTTGATTCTGCCTTTATTCCACACGTCAGCTCATGGACACTTGCTTAGTCTGGGTGAATATCCTGGAGTCAGGTGGACAGGAGAGTGGGTTTTCTTTTCCTTTCTCTTCCACACTCACTGTATGACTCATTTTCTTCTCCACTTGCCCATGCAATCAACGTACATTTAATAAGCACCTACTGTGTGTCACCTTGGGCCTGGCATTCAGAGTCTGAAGAAGTAGAAGCACCACCCTCAGCACATTCCACTTCATCAGTGACCTTGACCCTGGGATCCAAGTCTCTTGGGATATTTTTCCTTTCACAGGTTTTATTTCTAATCACAAAAGTCATTGGCATATTCATCGTGAACTGTTAAGGTGACACTGAGTCACAGGTAGGAAGAAGTAGGCAGTCCCAGGGCCCCCTTCCTTAGCAACCACTGTCACTTATTAGGTGTGTTGACTTCAGGTGTGTTTATAATCGACACACAGACCATCCTTCAAATTCGTATCAATTTCTTTTGGCAAAAATGACTCAGGCTTTACAAACTACAAATGAAACAACTTTTGTGTTGTGTTGTAAGTTGTGCGTTGTGAGTTGTGTTGTGAGGTCCAGTGCTGACCTCATAACAGCCAGCATTTTGCTGGCAGATCTATATCATTGGTGCACTCTTGCTTCCTATGTAAGTCACCCAGTACAGGGACTGGGCAACAATTTCTGTCAAGGCCAGTTAGTAAATATTTATGACTTTGTGGATCAGACAATCTCCATCACAACCCTGCAACTCGCTGTTGGCATCTGAGAGCCACCACAGACAATACACAACTCAAAGGTCTGGCTCTGTGTCACCCCCATAAACGTCAGATTCAGTTGATCTGTTCGTTTGGTGTTTGTTTTTTTAACTCCCACGGTAGTGCTAATGTGCAGAGGGGACCCACGGTCAGGGATGATGGGGGTGGAGGGGAGGGTCGATGAAAGGGCGGGAGGTCTCCCTAAGGAGGTGGCCTTTAGCTGAGCCAGATGGACTAGCAGGAAGGGTGCTCCAGGCAGAGGGAATGGCATGTGCGAAGACCCAGTAACAAGAGGAATTTCATGATGCTGGCTTTCTGCATCACGACTGGAACTCAGGTTGTCAGGAGAGGTAGGGAGCGTTGAGGCCAAAGGGCTGTCAGGACTGGTCAAGGGAGTCTTAAGCCACTGTTGTGCGGGCCACAGGGCTTTGTGTGTCAGTGGGGCGTGAAATCAATTGGTAGGCCACAGCCAGCTTGGGGGGAAGGGGGAGAACAGAATGAAAAACACTGCGGTGTGTCGCACGTGAGCTCAGTGTGGTTTCTTGAAACTTTTATTCCAGTGTATGAAGGTGTACACTGCTCTCATTGTAAAATGTGTTTCTTACTCTGAGTCACAGTCAAAGCTTTTGAAAGCCACTGTTTTTAACTCCTGTGAAAGTTTGGAGCTTAGCCCAAGGGCAGTGGGGAGCCATTAAAGAGGTTTTAGTGGGGGCATGACAAGGTCAGATTCATATTTTAAAATCGCACTCCAGGACCGTGGAGAACAGATTTGGAGTCGGGCTGGGAAGACTAGGAGGTGCCCTGGGGCAATGGGAGTAGGTCACTGGGAGTGAAGACAAGACCTCAGAGAGCCTGCAGTGGCTGCTAAAGCCAGCCATGTCCCCACAAGAGTGCGGGGGAGTGGAGGAGGAGGGTTAAAGAGTTTCAGATTCTGCCTCCTGCCCCTCTCTGGAAGCCGGACCCCTGTGTATCCAGGTGCTGCAGGCAGGGTGGACATTGGGCTCTTTTATCACCTTTTCTTTGCCAGACAAGCTGCTAAATGCTTTCAAGCATTAAGTCATTTAAAACCCTCTTGACAACCCTGTTGGTGGCTGCAGGTATCCCTCGCTTTGGGGACGTTCACTTTCTGCCACTTCACTTTTACAAAAGATCCGTGTGAGTTCCTGTTTTCACCAACCAAAGAAATCCCAAGGTGTTTGCTCCTTACCACCAAAGGCAAGTTGCTTGCCTGGTTCTGCAGCAGCTGCTCTAGAGGCATCGTACTAGGTGTCTGCCCAGACCCACAGAGCTCCTTCCCCAGGAGCCACTTTCTTTTTCTTTCTTTAAAAAATATTTTATTCATTCCTTTCACTTCTCACATGGGTAAATGGTCACTGGGATGCCTTCCCCTCCCTGCCGGTGCCCCCTCCATTCTCTCAGGCCCCTCTCTCCTTTGTTTTGCTGATTTATGTTAAGTTCATTGGTCTCTTCCTTTTCTGATCTCTCCCTTTTGCTGGGTGAGGGGCTGTGTTCCTGGGACACCGTGGACCGTGCTTGCAGGTTTGCAGTCTTAGCTTTGCGTTGGGCAGCCAACGCAACGTCCATGCCCATTTGAGGTCTGTCTGTGTCTTCTCGTTGCTGGCTGTCCTTTCCAGTCCGATCTCCTTGCCAGTCCGTTGCCTCTTTGCCCAATTGCTCTGTCCTCTGGCTTAGGGGTCCTTCCCCCAGCCATTGTCAGTAAACAAGTTTCTCGATGTGGGCAGGCGTCCTCTGATGGACTTTGCAACTCATCTCCGCTCCCTCAGTTTGCAGATTTGCTGATGCCCCGACTCTGCGACTCTCCTCTCCCAAGACTTGGGGAGGGGCGCCTTGTCTTCTTGGGTGGCATATTCAGAAATGGGGTCTTGGTTCATCCCCTCCCGGTGAGGCCGTAGGGGCGACTCTGTGATAAGTCTTTACCGTGGCTGTTTCTGCAACCCAGTGTGTATTGTCTTTCTTGATGTTCCTTCTCCCATGAGCCACTTCCTGCAGGCTGTGTGTGCCTGTGTCACCACTGCTCCCTTGTATGTGTTGTTTGTGGGTTCGTGTGTTATTTCCTATGACTTGGTACCTTCTTTTGGGGGGTCTGGGAATACTCCAAATTTTTCCCATATAAACGAATGTGAGTTGTCTTTTTTCACATCAGTTTACGAAGAGTTCATAGAATGCGCTACATCCGTGCAGCCAGGAAAGGCTGAGCTCCCGTAGCCTCATGTTACATATGAGGAAACTGAAGCCGAAGAGGACGTAGGACTTGCTCAAGGTCATGGCCATCACCAGGCCACACAGCCTGTGTCTCCAACTTCTGTCTCCATGACAGGGGAGCCAGACCGCCAGAGTTTGACTTTGGTGGTGATCACAGTCGGGAGGGGCTTGAGCGTGCAGTGAGTAGAACCTTCAGTGAGGAGTGGACTTGAAGCAGTGAGTGACCAGAGCCTAGTAAACGCCAAATAGCTGAGAGTGGCTGCTGCTACTTCGGTTCCCCAGAAAGATATAGCAAGTCGGCGGCAGAGCTGGGCTTCAGACCCACACGACCTGCGAACAGAGTGGCCGCTCCAACCTTCAGCTTCAAACCCCATGTCTCAGTTGCTGACGTATTAACCCTTGTTCCTTGGTGCCCGTGTCAAGATGAGAAGCCCATGGCCTGAAGTGGCTACTCTAAGTGTGAGTGTGGGCCACTTGGCCCAGCTCAGAGAGGAATCCAGGCGTCCAGGTGGGCTCCCAGCTCATCAGCAACAACGTAATCGCAACAGCTCACTTGGGATGGCTAAAACGGACCAAGACACCGCCATTTGCTTGATCTCTTGCCCGCAAGTAGTTCATTCCTTCTCCCTTCCTCTCCTCTACAACAGTGGGCCAAATTAGGCGTTCAGGCCCACATCAGTGTCTCTGGATACTCTGCAGTCCAGTCCCATCCCAGCCTGAGGAAGCAGAACCCCCCCCCCCAAGCAGACTCTAAAATCCCAGCACCATCTCTCCCCACCCCTCATAGATCCTGGGTCTGACCTGAGTGTACCTTCTTCTCATCTTGTCTCCTCAGGGAACTGTTTTCCTTGGCAGAGGAAGGAGACAGGTGACCCCACCTGGTTGATTCGGGCCCAGGCTTGCTCCGTCTCCCAGACGCTCTTGATCTTGGCCTCCTCACTCCCCCGAGGTTGGCACAGCCCTTGGCTTCTGTCCGCCCTGCAGCTCTCTGCAAGTACGAATGACCCATTCTAGAATGTGTTTGTCCAGTCAAGGTTGACAGGCTTCCCAAGCCACCGTCTGTTGACTTGTGGGCGAGTCTGGCTGCCTGCCTGCGGAGGGCGTTTTTCTCAAGCCTTGTCTTCACTCTTGGGGTGTGAAGTCAACTAAGAGAGCAGGGGAACTGGCCGTGGTCACAGGACCGTGGCTGTAGAGAAAGCTGGTGCCCACCTTGGCCGGGAGCAAGCAAGGGAGAGAATTGTAATTCCGCAGGTGTAGCACTCAGCGATTGTTTGGAGAACTTTAGCGCAAGCAAATTGATCTTGCCAGGCAGAAGTTAAGCAAGGAAGGCTCTGGCTGTCTCCAGGATAGTGGCCATCTACTGTCCACCCCACAGATATGTAACGGTCTGGTTGTGATCGCTACCTTTGTGGAGCGTGATGTTCTCTCCACAGCGCTGTCCGACAGAATGCAAGCTGGACCTGCGAGCCACATGTGTCGTTTTCAGTTTCCTGGTAGTCAGAAATAAAAAGAAACAAGTGAAATAAACGTGAATAAGTTTTATTTGCCCCAGTATATCAAAACCCATTACCATTTCACTATGTCATTATTTTAATAGTATTATTAAATGATTTAGACTTAAGTTTTCGTACCCAGTCTTTGAGACAGGGTATGTTTGACCACATCTCAGTTTGAACGAGTCACATTCCAAGTGTTCAAGTGTATAATTGACTCATGGTGACTGCTGAGAGGTTAGCATGACTGGTGACCGTTATACACCTAGTTACTCAGCTAATTATAACTGCAGTAGTAGTAAATGCTGTGAATGAAAAGTTCAGGGTGCAGTGAAAATTAAGGCAATTAAGCAGATGGTGGAAATGATGGTAGTCAGGGAAGGCTTCCCGGAGGCAGTGACATTATAACATTTTTGTAGAAAATTAAAGAAGAAGGAGGGAGAATGGACATCAAGTACAGAGGGAACAGCTATGTGTAACCCCTCAGGTGTCAAGGAGCTTGTTGTTTTTGCAGGACAACAGGTAGAATACTGGTGTCATAGGAGGGTAGAGTGTGATGGGAGAGAATGGCAGGACCAGGTCACCTTAAATGCCAAGCTCTTTGGTGCCTGTGCAGGAGAAGGCTGCACTAGTAATAACAGCTGACACTAAAAGAGTCAGCTACAGTTTATAGGTATTTCACACATCTGGACAATTGTCTTGATTAGGTGTATCAGTTCCTATCTCTGTTTGGGGTAATATTAAAGACTTTATAAGCATGATAATGGGGTGGTGGCCATGTTTTCAAAAGAAATACTTAATTTTTAGAAAGATATATGATGGAATATTTACAGGTGAAGGTATATTCTGGTTGGGATTTGCCTCCAGGTACTAAGAGGAAAGCAGATGGGGAGATGGGGGGTCTTGGGCAGGATTAGCTGTGTGCTCACAGTTGCTGGGACTGGGTGATGGGGAAAAGGGAGGTTCATTAGATGAATCTAGGGATTTTTGTATATGTTCGGAAGTCCCCATAATACAGAGTGGCTACATGTACCTGTAAACACATGTGTGCACAGACACACATATACTGTTACATATGAATGCATTGAAGAAGATCTGGTAGAAGATAGATACATGGATAGACAATAGATAGGTAGATAAGTAGGTAGATAGGCAGACAGGTGGATAGACAGACAGAAAACTAAGATCTTAGTGACCTCAGTAGCCCCAGAGTTTATTCCTCTCATATGAAAGCTGGAGGGGACCCAGCTCTTCTGCTTCTCCAGGTCATCAATGACCCAGGCTCCACCCATCCTGTTCATCATCTTTAAAAACAGGCCCTTTTGCTCATAGTCCCAGAGGGTGTTCCATCACAGTGCAATCTAGTAAGTAGGATATGGGACTGGGGAAGGCTCACCCCATTCCTTTGAGGACATGACCCTCATCCTGAATGCTTTGCTTTTTATCCTGATCATCATTGAGCCACATGACTGCAGCCTAATTGCAAGGGAACCTGGGAAATTTTTTTTTTTTTTTAGTTAGGTCTCGCTATGTTGCCCGGGGTAGTCCCGATCCTGCGAACTCAAGTAATCTCCAGTCTCAGCCTCTCAGGTAGCTGGGATTACAGGCATGCACCACTGCGCCTGGCCTTAGAACCTGGGAAATTCTTTCTGGAAGGTTGCCTGCCCTGCTAGGAATCATCAGTTCCCTTCTTGTAGATGAAGAGCGGAAAGAGACAGAAGATCACCTAGCCATCCCTACTTGGGTATACCTCACATAGTGAATAGTGGTCAGCATGGAACGGCAGAACTTGGGGTACTTTTTTTCTTTTTACATTATATGTTGTTCTATTTCATTCTTGTTTCTTCACTCACATTTACTTTTCTTTTGTAAATAAAAGAGATATTTTTTAAATGCTGTTGATAACATTTAAATGTATGGTTCTTGTAGATGACTCTGCTAGGCTACAGGGGAGTTCTTATTCTATGTTCATTCACCTGCTGTTCATGGTTGGAGTGTTTGGTGCCAGCTCCAGTTCCTCTACTAGATGTTGAGGAGGCAGCAAAGCATGTAACAAAGTCCTCGCTCCCAAGGATGAGCATACAAGTGTCCAACATGTTTTCAGATAGTAACAGACTTGTCGCCATAAAGGCGGCAATAGAAAGATCAGGCAATTGAAGGTGCGATGTGGTTGGAGAGATGGAAAGAAGGGTTTAATTATGTGATCAGGGAAGACATCTCTGAGAGGGTGACATTTGAGAAAACACTTCTATGAATGCAAAGAAAGAGCTTGTGAAAGATCTTGGGGAGAGAATTTAAAGAGTAGCAACAGGTGTAAAACCTTGAGCCAGGAACAAATTTATGGTTTGAGTAACAGTAAAAAGGGCAGGATCCCTGCGGGAAAGGGGGGAGGGCAGATCTCCCAGGAGGTGAGTTTGGAGGGGAGCCTGGCAGCCATGTCCTCCAGAGTCTTGCATGAGGTGTTAGATTAGGAGTCAGACCTTATGAACAAAAGTGATTGTTCCTAATTTCTTGCAGTTACTTTCAGAATGTGGGAGAACATCCCAGTTGCAGGGAAATACAATGGAACCAGACTGCAGCCATGTTAGCTGTGTGACCTGAGGACATCGGTTTAACGTGCTGGCCTCTCGGTGTCTTTGCTGGCATGACAGGGTTGGCTCTAACCTGTTCTGTCTGGAGACATTCACATAGCATCAGTTTGTCCTCACAACCGAGGGGGGTTGGGGGAAGGGCTGTTTTCATCTCCCTTTGACCGGTGAAAAAATAGAGGCAGAGACATAGACCCCATCCCACCAGTGAGTGGCAGAGCCAGCATTTGAACCCAGCCCCCCTCCCTAGCTCCTGTGGGCACATGCACAGTCACCTCACTGTTTCCGGTTTGTTCTGGGTTCCTTCTGGCTCCGCCCACCTCGCAAACTGGGCAGGAGATTGCGGGGAAGACTTGTGAGAGCAAGTTGCAAGAACATAGATGCAAAACGAACAGTGGCTTGACAGTTACACTCTTCGATCCCTCCCTTCTTTAAAAACGTATTTTTAAGCATTTCTAATGCCTCGTGAAAATAGCTGCTTCAGGCCACAAGAGGAGTGGATGAAACCACTGGACCAGAGATTGATGGGGAACGTCATAATAAAGGAAGTGGGGTATTGCCCCCCAGACCCACTGATCCCCATTAGGACACTATGAGGAGGACACCCGGACATTATAGCCCTCCCAACGGGAGGGAGTGGGAAAAGCTCACCACCTCCCTGCAGTATGGGCCCTTCCCCCCACAGTGACTCTGAACATGATCACATTTTAAAGCATGTCTATGGGAAATGTGGTGCTAAGAGAAATAAGTTAACTGTGCCATGAGGAAGTGAGCAGGAAAATCCAGGAGATAGTCTGCAAGACCACTCACCTAATTCTTTCAGCATGTCAGCAGGCCTGGTCAAAAGGAGAGGGAGGCTGTTCTAGATTAAATCCATGTAAGACACACAATAAGCAAATGTAATTGTGGATTTTGTTTAGATCCCGAATCTTATCCAGCAACCTTAAAGAGGCACGTGGGGCCCTGGGGAAGGCTGGGTATGAATGTGCGGGGGGTGTGGAGCAGACCTGGGTGTGAGATATAAAGTGACCATATTTTTAAAGGCTTGTGGTGTGGGGAGAAATTGAGCTTGAATTCGTTTGTGCAAATCCCCTAAAGCGGATAACAAACCCCAGAACAAAGAAGAGAGCCCAATCAAGGTCTTTGAAGTTAGTGAATGCGAATGACAGATCCTTAGCAGGTCCTTTACTTTGCTGCTTTCATACTGGAAATATGGAAAAGTTCACATTTGAAACCTTTCGTTAAAAAAAAATTTTCTGTCTCTATGAAACCATCTTACAAAAGAAAAGAAAAAGAAGAAACCAACCCACCCATTACGGTGTGAGATTGTCTGAGACTGAAGCAACCTCCAAACAAGAAGAACACCTTTGAAAACTCCCGAATGAGCCGGGCCCGTTTGACTGCGATGACGTCACTTGAGAGCCGTCACCCGGGAAGATGAATTTGGGAACATCTGCCACTGTCCGCGACAGATGGCTGCGGAGGGAATATTCAGATGTCCCGACCGAAATGCATCTTCACTTACAGTTGGTTTTAGGCAAGAGGCGGGTCCTCCCTGTCCTCGCTTCCCTGCCTGCCAAGCGCCCATCTCCTGGGGGCCCAACAGGCGTCCCCACGGGTAGTTAGCGTCGGCTTCTCTTACCCTCCCTCCAGAATTCCCCCCCATCTCCTTTCCCTCAAGTTCAGCAGCCTTTCTCTGTAGCCTTGGCACAGTCTCAAGATGGTCCGCGCCTTAAGATGGTCCAGGCCACCATCTTAAGTGACTGTGGTTGGATGACCACGAGGGAGAAGAAGCGGAAGGGCAGAGGTGCTGGAGTGATAGCCACGGGGACCAGGGCCCATAAATACCTTTGCAGCCCGAGAGGATGCCACCTCACGCCCGCTGCCTGCTGCCCGCTGGCCTGTATCTCCCTTACTGGAGTTTCCTGTAGCTTCTGCACATGGATTCCCCATCATCGCCGACCAGGCCAGGCCTCCCTTCAAGTCATTCCTTGGCGTTTTGCTTTGTGCCTTGTTTTGTTGGTTAAGGGTTAGGGTTTGTTTTTTCTTTTTTTTTAATAGCCCTGCATGAAAAATATTCTATAAAGTTCTGCATTTTGCTCCAGGGCCCAGCTGAATCCAACCCAAAACCAGCAGCACATGTGTGGTCCTGTCTAGGGTTGTCACCCCACACTAGGTGCCTTTTTGAGTGTTGCTGCTGTGGACTCAGCGAGCTTGGAAACACAGGGTCACATGCAGATGCCTGACTCTGAGTCATGTTAAAAAAGAAAGAACCCAGTCCAAGAGGTCACAGGCATCACAGTTCCATTTATGAGGCATTCTCAGTGGGATACTTGAGAATGGAGAAAGGATTGGAGATTGTCCGGGGTCAGGGTTGTTGGGAGGGACATGGGTGGATGCGCCTGGGAAAGGCAGTACAAGGGAAGCCTTGGGAATCTGGAATCTTCTCTACCTGGATTGTGGTGGTAGTT
>PVHY01011014.1:31684-49795 GCA_004024945.1 Uropsilus gracilis | reverse complement strand
GTTAGAACACACCCCCCCCAGAACCATTCTGAGACACCCCGCCTCTCCTCCGGCTGTTGCAGATACAGTCAGGCAGCATCTCAAATGCTTCCCTCCCAGGGAGCTGAGCACTGCTGTCTTCCCAGGGGCTGCTGGGACCTCTCTGTGCCTGCCCCTCAGGAGGGGCTCCCTGTTCAGTCCCTATCAATTTCTGCCCCAAGCTTCAGTGCCTCCTAGCAGGAAGGAGTCCCCATGGAGCCCTCAAAACTCTTTGTGAGGCTGGAAGAGGGGAGGGGCCACCTATACCTCTATTGGCACCACACTCCCTCACCACTCCCTGTTGCCACTTCAACAAGAGCAGCCAGTTCAAGGCCGGGCATGGTGGCTCATGCCTGTAAGCTTCAGCCTATGAAGCGGCCGGGACTAGGGATCATGGTTTGAGTCCCATCTGGGGCCTGTAGCGAGACCTAGTTCCAAAAAAATAGCTGGGCGCGGTGGCGTGTGCCTATAATCCCAGCTACCTGGGAAGCTGAGACTGGGGATGGCTTGAGTCTGTGGTACCCCGGGCAACGAGAGCCTGCGGTTCCATGGGCAAAAATAGCGAGACCTAGTCTCAAAAAGAAAAAAAAAAAAGAGCAGCCAGTTCAGATCCCCCCTCTCCCCAATAGGTTCCTCCTCTTGTCCGCTCCATCCCACAAGTGCCACCTACTGTGGGCAGAGGCAGACAAGCAGAACTCAACTGTGGATGAACACAGAGCACCACTGCAGCCTCCTCTGTGAGCCTGGAAGTTTCTAATGGGCAGAAACCACATCACCAATTTCTGTCCCAAGCTTCAGTGCCTCCTAGCAGGAAGGAGTCCCCATGGAGCCCTCAAAACCCCTTGTGAGGCTGGAAGAGGGGAGAGGCCGCCTACACCTCTGCTGGCACCACACTCCCTCACCACTCCCTGTTGCCACTTCAACAAGAGCAGCCAGTTCAAGGCCGGGCATGGTGGCTCATGCCTGTAAGCTTCAGCCTATGAAGCGGCCGGGAGGTTTTAAAACCTCCCCAGCGCCCCCATAGTTGCCCCCATAGTCTGCTCCGTATCAGGCCACACCTCCATTCCCTCCTGCTCCTATCTCTGGCTGCCTTTCTGGCATTCAGCACACACTTGCCAGGACTGGCTGCTAGGAGCAGCTGGACTCAGCTGTTTGGAGAAAAGGTATTCTAAGTTCATCAAAAATCTCACATAGCCTGGGACTTGGCGGATCTCACAGGAGAAGTCACACCTCTGTAAGTGATAAGTGCTCCAGCAGAGGTCTGGAAACAGAGGTGCTGTTGATGGGAGTATAAACACAGGGCAACTTGGCAGAGCCATTCACCATTTCATAGACACATTCATTCTACCCCTCAAGCCCGCCGCATCCACGTCTGTGCAGGAATATAAGGACCAACACTGTAGCCATTTCTGATGGGAAAAACCAGAGGCTACTTAAAAGGCCATCGATGAGTCAATCCACATGAACTATGGCACAGACATCCTGTAGTTGTAGTTACTGAAAAGAACCAGAAAGAGCCCTCTGCACTGATATAAAAGGAACACCAGGACACGACTATGTGTGAAAAGTTGCAAAATGATACAGAATGTGTGATCTATAGATCTCACATACAAAAGCATCAGCAGCCAGAGAAGACAGGGACTAAGTACTCCCATGTACTTGGCTACACACACATTTATAAGTCGTTGAATTCTACATATGTACCAGAACACTGCCCCTAGATGAGGAGGAGCCTCAGCAGGTGCCACCCACAAGCTCCTCTCAAATTCCGAGAATAAAAACACATCTTTCCTCTCATCTTAAAGAGAAGGTGACAAGGGGATGCACTGGCACCAAGTTCAGGAGCCCAAGATTGATCCCAGCCTAGCTGTGACAGCTGGAATGACCCTGTGGAGGCCACCGAGCTAGCTGAGAATGGTTTTCTCATCTGTAAGGGGTGGCAGAAAAATAGAGAGCATGTGCTTGACAGTCCACAGACCAGCCCTGCCTGCCTGCCCAACCCCCCCCCCCAATCTGTCATCCTGGATAAATCACTGACCCTCCCAAAGTTTCCACTTTCTTTTCTGATAATTTTTTTAAAATGGGGGGGTGCAGTTTGGGGTGGGGGTGATGGAGAATATTATCACCCACCCTTTCAAACTGTTGCAAGAATTAAGCAATACCACAAATCCTAAAACAATACAGTGCCTGGCACATACTACATGCTCAATAAATGACGGCTACAATCACTGTTGCTGAGTGGGGACAAGGACAACAGCCCTGCCTACTTAGAGGAGTGTTGAGACCAACACTCAGCACTGACGTATGCTGGGAGAGTGTTCCAGATGCTGAGTGGGACACAAAAGCCAGGGGCACTTACGTAAGGATTCCTTTCCCACCTCAACCTCAAATCTCAGCTACCACACAACTAAGAACCCTAGTGGGGGCTGGAGAATGGTGGGATGTTCTCTTTATTCATTCTCTGGGCAAATGCTAATCAGGTATTTACTTGAATACCCATCTCAACTAGAAAGGAACTGGTAAATCAGCAGAGAAAGACTTGCTGCTAGAAGCTGGTACTAGCTTCGGCTCGAGAACCCTGTTGTTGCACCCCACCAGGCCTCTACAAATCTGATGCCCAGGCTCTTCTGGAACCCTCTTTCCTAAGAGACCCACATTTCTCCAGGTCCCCAAATTCAGCCCAGCTCCACTCTTCCAAGTATCACCCCAGGTCATATCCCTCTCCAAGTTATTCCACAAGTTATGGACACTTTCCCAGAAACACATCCCCCCACCAACCACAGGGTCCTTGCAAGATGCCTCCTCACACTGTCTTCTTCCCTGCCTACAGAATGTCTCCTGGCACCCCCATTCCTTTTCCCGGCCCTCTTCTCCAGGCTGGACATGACTGACATGCCCCGCCCCCACCCCCCCAATGCACTTCAGAGTTCACCATCTGACATCCTACACACACTTTCCCATCTCAGGGTCATTACCCCCTACCCCCAACACCCCCTAACGGGAGTTTCCATTCCCAAGCTCTTCCACACTGCATGTCCTTGTCCTGCCCATGCTTCCACCCCTGGGAGGGCTCCCAGTACTGGCAGCTACTGCCCAGGGTGCTGGAAATACCTTCCTTAGAGGGGAGGATGCCCGTTTTCATCCTGGGACCCTCTGGAGGTTCTTCTCTTATCCCCAGAGTCCTCACACTGTTATCGTTCAGTCGCCCTCCTTCGGAAACACCCCCTCCCGGATTCCTGACTTCCTCTCCCGATTCAGGCTAGTTCCCTTCAGTCCCAGACCCGCTCTCCGGCTCTGCCGCCGAGTCTCGCCCGACAACCCCTCTCTCCCACCCAAGTCCATCAGACTTCATCTCCCAGTCGCACCTGGACATTCACAACGCGTGTGTATGTGGCATAGTGTGTTGTCCTTCGGCAGCCTCCGAGCCTCTACTAGCTCCCAGACAAGCCCCCTTCTAGTGGCCACATCACCCTTTGCTGAGATCTCTCGGGGCCCCTGTCGCGGAACCCCTCAATCCAGCGATCACTCTCATTCTCACTTCTCCCCCGGCTCAGGTGCCCCACGCCCCTTATCCCGCCGGTCCCGGCCGGCCCCTCCCGCCCCGAGCCGCCCGGGAGCCTTCAGGGCCCCTAGGGCGGCCCCTCACTCCGGGTCGGGGCCGGTGGCGGTCCCCTCCCGCCCCCCCTCCCGGCCGTCCCGGCGGCCATTGCTCCAAGATGGCGGCGGCGGCGGTGGCGGGTGAGGCCGGGCCGGGCCGGGCGGGGGGTCGGGGGTCCCGGGGTGGCTCTCACCTGCAATTCGGCGCGCTCAGCCTCCCAGCGGGCCTTCTCAGCCTCGAAGCGCGCCCACTCGTGCTGGATAAAGTGCAGGATCCCGGGCAGGCTCAGGGGCTCCGGCCCCGCCGTGGGCCCAGGGCTGCTTGCGCCGCCGCCTCCCTTCCCGGCCGGGCCAGGGCCAGGGGCCGGGATGGGGCCCGGGGGCGCACCTGTCGGGCCGGGGCCCGCACCAGAGCCGAGCGGGCGGCAGGAGGAGGCAGCGGCAGCGACCGCGGCGGCCGCTCGCTCCTCCATCATGGAGGCCCCGGGGCCGGCCCGCGCGCCCGCTGTGCCTCGCGCGCCTGCGCGGCCGCGCCAACCCCCGCGCGCACTCGGCGGGGGCCGCGGGGGGGGCGGAGACGGGAGCGAGGCCGGGCGCGCGCCTCGCCCACCCGGGTCGACCCCGAAGACGCGCGGGGCGTTGGGGCGGGGCAGGGGCGCGCAACCCCTGGAGTGCCCCCGTGACCTGGCCCGGGCGCGAGGGTCGCCGGGATGAGGAGAGGGGCTTTGGGCGGGGCCGTTTTCCGGCCCCTTGCTCTCACCTCGCCCCCCAAAAAGCGTCTAACACGTCCCAGACCCCAATACCATCTTCCGGGACAGTCACTGTCAGGCTCTGACAGAGAGCGACTACCCGGGGTGGTTTCAGCAATGGCCCCATCCTTCCTGATTCCTGTCCTGGGTTGGTCGTCATGGTAACCCCCCCACACTGAAAACCACTCCCCAGATTCCTCCTCCCCTCCACCTTAGTGGTTATGGAGGCCAAACCTCTCCTGCTCCAGGAGGAGGTTGCCAAGGTAACCTAGGTCCCTGGTGGTCCTTTGCCCCTACCCTCTTTGGTTACTATGACAATCTCACCTAGTGCTCAGGTAGAAAGGGCCCCAGCCCCAAGGACACTGGTGGCTAAGGGAACCACCTCTTTCCCAACCCCTCCCCCAGCTACCCAGTTGGCATTACCATGGTAACCATCTCCCCTTTTCCCATCCATGGGAGGTCCATGGACCAAACCAACCAGGTGTTTTTATTTAGAGGAGATGCTCTGCTGAGTAGTTGCTATGGTTACGGGGCCTAGACCCTCCCCTGGGAGGTAAAAAAATAGGTAAGGCTAAGTCTAGGTTACTATGGTAATAGGGGGGAGTTCCCCTTCCAGTGACCCTAGGAACCCAGGCTCACTAAGAAGGGGATATTTTAGTATTGTCTCTCAGGATGGAGTGTAGCTACGGTTGTGGTTGTCATGGTAACAGCTTCTGTCACTTCTCACCCTACCTTTCTGGACACATTGATACAGAGAAAGGGTTTATGTTGGTATGACTGACATCCTCCCCACCCTCTCCAGAGAGGCTCCAGGTGGTGCTTATGCTTGTGGGACATCAAGAGAAATGATTCTTTGACTTCATAGCCACTTTTTTCGATTAGATGATGCTGTTCTCTATTGTGCAAAATTGGCTGATTTGGGATTTTCTGGGTCTCCTTCCCTCAGCAGCACAGCCCAGCTGGGCCGAAACCACCCCCACAGAGCTCCCCCAGCCAGCTACCTAGGAGGTAAGAAGTCCCTCCTGTTACCGCATTCACATGGAAACACTGCATCCCCAAATTCTTTCCCCACGTAACACTCAACCCCACGGGCCATGCATCCCTGTTCCACAGATGCAGAACAGAGGGCTCAGGTTAGATGACTGCTCAGGCCAGCTGAGCCCAGACCAGAAGTGAATCTGGATCCACTTACATTGTTTTTGGGGTATAGCACAGACAAAGAAGGCCTGGATTTAACTTCTTCCCTGAGCACTTTGTCTACAGCAAGCCCCCCCTTTGTCTCTAGCACACCCCCTGCCGTCTTTGCCTTGTCTGTAAGGTGTCTGCCCAGGGCTGCCAACACCCTTCATCCTGTGTCCCCAGAACACAGGAACAATAATAACAGTCTTTGTTGAATCAACCAATGAATGTGCCAGATGCAGCTTTGGCAGTAACCTGTCAGGGTAGGACCAAAGAGAGATAGCAGTGTTAATATATCCAGCTCCGGCTCCACCACTTCTCAGCTGTGTGCCCCTTAAGTCAGTGTCTTTGCTGCTCTGTGCCTTAGTTTCCTCATCTTTAAATGATCATAACGTGAAGGTTACACCAGTTGTAAAGTGCCTCCAATAGGACCTTGTACCTCATGAGCTGCTACAAGTATTGCTATTATCACCATGCCTTGATTCAGAAGGCTATCTCACCTTCAAATCCATCATTTCATCCATTTGCCCAAGAAAAGGGGTTTCAGCCTTTCATTATGGAAATCAAGACTGAGCTTGTCAGCATGCTAGATAATTGCCCAGTAGGAGGCACCTTCTCACCCACCATCACACCCTCTGGTCTCTGAGGACCCAGTTTCTGTCCACTGTTCTGTTGAGCATCTCGTGTCCCAGAGCCAAGGCCTGAGAGGTGGAGCCCCCGCTTTTATACCCTGTGTCCTCTGTCTGAGTCAGGGTCCCCATCTGAACGGGTGGGGTCACTCTGGGCCTTCCGCCCATGCTACTCAGCCATGTGCAGGTTACTCTGCTCTGTGCTCTGGGCACAGGACAGAGCAGACACAATAATGAATGGGGCAAGGGATCTACGCAAAAGCCAGCTGGGGAGAAAAACAACCAATCTGGGAGAAAAACTGCCCTACTGGGCAGGGTGTATGTGCCTACAGGAAGGAAGCATTTCTAAGAAGGGTGGCCAAAGAAAAGCTGCCATGGACAGATGAACCAAGACCTGAAGGCTGTGGGGGCCACACCAGGCAGAGGGGCTGCCAGTGGCTGGAGTGTCCCAGGGCAGAATCAGTGTCATCTAGCAGGGTTTGGGTTAGCCGCTGTGCTCCCAGCAGGCTGCACCTGGCATTCATGTGCCTTTAGATCTGTGCGGCTCACCCCAGCTCCCTGGGCAAATCGCCTCAGAATGGATTTCTCAGGATAGAGCTTTGTGGCTAAGCGAGCAATCTATGTGGTGTAAACTGAGTGAGTGAGCAGGAGAGTGGAGGGGAGTCCCAGGGGCCCTTCAGGGCCCTGGGATGACTCTGGCTTTGCCTTTGAGTGAGTTGTGGGCCCCAAAAGGGTTTGAGCAGAGGTGGGACACGATCTAACTTGAAACTTGGCACCCTGGGTACCAAGAGGGGAATAGATGAACAGATTGTAGGGGGTGAGGGAGTAGGAAGAGTCTCAGAGTCTTCAGACTCACCTCTGAGTCACCTCTGTGCTTCTATGTGCCTAAGCCTAAGAGTTCAAGATCTTCAAGACCCCAAAGTGTGTATTTCCAAACACCCCCATCCCCACCCTAACAGGATCCCCATGAGATTAGGGTTTGAGAGTCCACTGCTGTATCCTGGTGCCTAGAACAGAGCCTGGCATGCAGGAGCACTCCCACAAATAGAAGAGCTGAAGGGAGGAGGGTACCCTTCGAGGCCCAGACAGCCATCACCAGATTTAAGATGAAGATGTCAGACTTTTGCTGCCTTCCAACTGTGGCCAGAAAAGGGCCAGCAGAACTGGGGTGGGTGAAAAGGGATGAGTGGGAATTCCTGGAGGAGAAAGAGGAGGCAGGGAGACTCATGTGCATGGTCCTAGTGCAGAATCTGGACCAACCCTGAGTGTGGTTTATAGACACTCAAAAAACTGGCCCTGGCCATCACTGACTTCCATAAGTATTGTCAGTGCCCTGCCATGCAGCTGAGACAGGCCTGGCTCCCCTTACCTCCATGCTGGGAGTCACCATCTAATGGGTAGAAAGAAAGGCCGGGCACAGTGGTGTGTAAGCGGCAGCCTCAAAAGCTGCAGTGGGGACCGAGGATCATGATTCGAGTCCCGTTCAGGGCAACATAGCAAGACCTAGTTCCAAAAAAATAGTTGGGCATGGTGGCGCACACCTGTAATCCCAGCTACCCGGGAAGCTGAGGCTGGGAAGATTGCTTGAGTCTGTGGTACCCCGGGCAATGTGAGCCTGCAGTTCCATGGGCAAAAATAGCGAGACTAGTCTCAAAAAAAAAATAATAATGGGTAGAAAGACACATCTCTAGATGTGCTGAACCAGCACAGGCAGGGTTAAGAGATTTGGAAAGCCCAAAGAAGACTTTCAACCTAGCCTGGGTTCAAGAGGGCTTCCTGGAGGAAGGCCATCTGCATTGAGACCTGAAGCATCAGTAGTTCTCCAGAAAAAATGTTTGGGGAAAAGGGATGTTTGAGAGGAAGAGATGTTCTAGACAGAAGGTACAGAATGCACAAAGACTTAGAAACAAGACCCATTTGAGGAAAAGTTCGGGTGCCTTAAGCATAGAATTTGAGGAGACTGGAGCCAAAGTTGGACTGGTGGGTGAGTCCGAGCCTGGTCACACAAGGCCTTGTGGGATGTAAGAAGCTGAAATGTCCTCCCCAAGGTATTAGGGATCCACGGCAGGTTCTGCACATGAAGGAGAGCTCAGACGTGTCCTTTTTGAATACTCCCCTGGCTGCTATGAGGAGGGGGTTTGGTCAGGACACCCGGGCCCTGGCTCCAGAGGGAGACCTGGATGAAGGGGACGCTATGGGAGTAGGGAGGAGGGGGTCAAAGGTATTTAGGAAATAGATTAACTGGGCCTCTGATGTCGCCCTGTCTGGGAACTGCAGGCATCTATGAAAATCCCTGGTGGGAAATTTTGAGTGTCTGTTCAGAAGCCAGAGTTAGTTACACCTTCCATGCTGGAAACCTGCCAGATCTTTCAGTTGCCACAGGGACAGGTAGACAGTGCCACCTGGGGGTGACTTAGCTGGTTGGCCAAAAGGGGGTGGGGGAAGGTGGGAAAAAAATTTGTGATAAATACAAAAAAATTTATCTTAATTTTTAAGTTTGTATTTCAGTGGCATTAAGGGTGTTCACACAGTCGTGCAAGCAATTTAGAAAACTCTCTCATTGACTAGAAACTGCTCACAAACCCACTCCCCGTTTCCCCCTCCTCAGCCCCTGGCAACCACTGTTTCGCTCTCTGTGTCTGTATGGCTTCACCCATTGTATTTAAAAGTAAGAAAAAAAGTGGCCAACATTAAAAATTGGGATAACTTTGATTCAAGGAAACACCTCCAGCTTTTTTTACAAGCCAGAATGACCAGATGAACATCGGGCAAGAGGTGACATGACAGGGATTGGAGGTAGAAGGAGGGAGGAGGAGGTAGACCCCAGAGCTGGGTGACCAGTTTTGGCCTCACCCAGGAAAGGGGTGGGGGGTGGCAGGATGAAGTCAGGGGTGGCTTCCAAGAGGAGGGAATGGTTGAAAAAGTGCACTTTGGGCTTGGCAATGGGGCTGGGGGGATTTATACCTGAACCTGAACCTAAATGAGAAGTGAACTAAGAATAGGTCAAGGGTAGGATTCCACAAGACCAGAAGGGGATTCATTTGATTGAAATTTACCAACCCCAACCTCCCTCCCCCCATACATACAATGCCCTGTGCTAGATGGTGCCAGGGACCAAAGACCTCACAGGGCTCAGGACCTGCCCTCACTCCACGAGGGGTAGGGGAACCCAGTGAACTGAAGGGAACCAGAGGGAGTGCCTAGGTGGTCTGGGAAGGCTTCCTGGAGGAGGGGCAAGTCAGCAGAAACCAAATAGTTGCAGGGTTGGGAGAGACAGCAAGACTGACATAGGTGGAGGTTTGGCACAACCACCAGCTCCTGTCTTGCTTTCCTTTCCCTTCCCTAGGATGCCCTGGAGGCCCTGCCAGGGTCTAACTTCGACTCCATGCGGCTCACCCGCTGCCAGGCTGCCCTGGTAGCCGCTATCACCCTCAACCTCCTGGTCTTCTTCTATGTCTCGTGGTTGCAGCACCAGCCCAGGAACTCCCGGGCGCGGGGGCCCCGCCGTGGATCTGCCGCCGGCCCCCGCGTTACAGTCTTGGTGCGGGAGTTTGAGGCCTTCGATAACGCGCTGCCAGAGCTTGTAGATTCCCTTCTGCAGCAGGACCCCACCCAGCCCGTGGTGGTGGCAGCCGATGTGCTCCCCTATCCGCCCCTGGCCCTGCCCCGCCTCCCCAACGTTCGTCTGGCACTGCTCCAGCCCTCCCTGGACCGGCCCGCTGCCGCCTCACGCCCAGAGACCTATGTGACCACCGAGTTTGTGGCTCTGATGCCCGACGGGTCAAGAGTCGATGCCCCGGGCCAGTTGGAGCACATGGTGGAGGTACTCCGGGCGGGAGGCGCACGCCTGGTGGCCGCCTCCGTGGCCTCCACCAATCCTGCCAGGTGTGTAGCCCTAAACGTCAGCCTCCGGGAGTGGACTGCCCGCTATGGCCCGGCACCCTCTGCGCCCCGCTGTGATGCACTGGAAGGAGATGCCGTGGTGCTCCTGCGCGCCCGCGACCTCTTCAACCTCTCGGCGCCCTTGGCCCGGCCCGTGAGCACCAGCCTCTTCCTGCAGACCGCCCTTCGCGGCTGGCCCGTGCAGCTGCTGGACCTACCTTTTGCTGCGGCACACCAGCCTCCGCTGACCACGGCTCATGCGCGCTGGAAGGCGGAGCGCGAGGGGCGTGCACGACGGGCTGCGCTGCTTCGGACGCTGGGCATCCGCCTGGTGAGCTGGGAGGGCGGTCGGCTGGAGTGGTTTGGCTGCAGCAAGGAGACCCCACGCTGCTTTGGGACGGTGGTGGGCGACACGCCTGCCTACCTGTACCAGCAGCGGTGGACGCCCCCTTGCTGCCTACGTGCGCTGAGAGAGACCGCGCGCTACGTGGTGGGCGTGCTGGAGGCGGCCGGTGTGCGCTACTGGCTGGAGGGTGGCTCCCTTCTGGGGGCAGCCCGCCACGGAGACATCATCCCCTGGGACTACGACGTGGACCTGGGCATCTATCTGGAGGACGTGGGCAACTGCGAGCAGCTGCGGGGCGCTGAGGCTGGCTCAGTGGTGGATGAGCGCGGCTTTGTGTGGGAGAAGGCCGTGGAGGGCGATTTCTTCCGCGTGCAGTACAGCGAGAGCAACCACCTGCACGTGGACCTGTGGCCCTTCTACCCCCGCAACGGCGTCATGACCAAGGACACGTGGCTGGACCACCGGCAAGACGTCGAGTTCCCTGAACACTTCCTGCAGCCTCTTGTGCCTCTGCCCTTTGCGGGCTTCATGGCGCAGGCGCCTAACAACTACCGCCGCTTCCTGGAGCTCAAATTCGGCCCCGGGGTCATTGAGAACCCAGAGTACCCCAACCCTGCACTCCTGAGTCTGGCAGGAAGCAGTTGAAGCCCACATGCCCAGGTCTGGGGCCAAAGGAACACACCATCGAGGGGAGCCAACTTCATCTTTGGGGTCCATCTTGGCTGTGGGGGTTGGGAGGCGAGTGACGGAGACAGAGGAACTGACCAAGAGCAGCCTTAGAGAAGCGCGCTTTTGGCAGGAGGAGAGAACCAAGGACCTGAGGCACCTTCCAGGCCCTCCTGGTCCTGCCCACTGTGCGGTAGGGGTTTGGGAGCACATACTGGGTCCTCCCATTAACTGAGGGTGCCGCTGGCTATTAGCGGGTAGGCCAGGAACGCCATGGGTCCTCCTATTAACTGAGGGTGCCACTGGCTATTAGCGGGTAGGCCAGGAACGCCAAGCTGCCCTACAGTAACCAGCACCGTCAGGATTTGTGGCCCCCAAGATTTCCAAAAACCCTGAACTCCAGGATGGGGACAGTTATGGAAGAGAGTGAGTTCTGGGGCCAGACTGTCGCGCTACAAATCCCAGCCCCACCACTTGCTTACGTCCTGGTCGGGGGTGCAGGTTTCTTTGCACCTGGGTTTCTTCCGGGGTTCTGTGGGCCTTGCTGGGCCTAGCCCCTGAAGAGCCTCCTCTTGGCTCACTTGGCTGCTGGGGGTGCCTCTGCCACTAGAGGGCGCTCTTGTCGCGCTGTGGGAGCCCCTGTTCCAGGCAGGAAGTGATTACCTTCTCCCCTTCCACAAGACCACCTCCTTCCCTGCTGGGAGCCCCCCTCCATTGAGGTGCATGCTGTGGTTAATAGCAAGGTCTGCACCTTGTGACCACTGACCTCATTCTTTCTAGTTCTTTCCCTGGCAAGACAGGGACAAACCCTGGTTATAACTCACATTTGCAGAGCACCCTTGTGAAACACCCACGTACCTGGGTTATCTCTCACCCGACCCTCCCACGTGAAAGCCCCTGTGATGTCCATTGTATAACTGAGGAAACAGGCTAGAATGGAAAAGTCCCTCATCCAAGGCCAGACAACTTAGGAAATGGCAAAGCAGGGACTTGAGCTCAGGTCCTTGGTAGAGCACACACACTGATGCAGCTGTTAGGTAGCTCCTCTGGTCAGGGCTTCTGAGGGAGCTTTGGGATGCCAATCCCCGCTGAGCTGCAGCCACCTTCCTTCTGGGATCTGGCACCCAGGTGGGTACAAGTGGGTGGGAGCAAGGCAAGTAGCTGGGCATGTACCTCCCTCCCATATGTGTCTATTTATAAATTATAGACAGTACTACTGCCATTTGTATATTAGTAATGAGGTTTAACTTATTCCATTTGAATCTTATACAAAAGTTTTGTTTTCCTGCCTTATCCCCATGACTCGTTCTACCTCCCAGGCCCCTCAAGTGTCTGCACCTGGCTCTTGAGACCTGGGTTTGAAAACAAAAAAGCGCAGGCTCAACCCCAGGGCTACCACTTTTTTCCTTGATGAACTTAGGCTGTCTGCTGGACTCTGCTCTCTGCACCTGGGAAATGGGGGTCATGAGCACACCCTCCCCACCTGGGTGAAGGTACTGAGTCACAGCCAGGTTTGCTTCTGGCTTGGCCACATTCTTTGTGATCTTGAGCAAGTAGCTGCCTCTCTAAACCTATTGATTGGGGGAGAGGAAAGGAGTTGATATTGCAGAAGCATAAAAGCCTTGGGGGAGGAGGTACACAGACCAGCAAGGGAAGATAGACGTTTGGCCCAGTCCCCTGAGGCTTAGATATCTGCAGCCTAACTTCTCATGGCCCAGCCTTTGATTTAAACCACTGAGTCTGCAAATGGCTCCCAAAGAGACTGTTAAGTTCCCATGGAACATTCTAGAATCATACAGGGTGATTTGGGTCACCACTGTCAATGGGGCCTGCTCTTGGCTCTGACCCAGGCATGGGATAAACTTAAAATATGCAGGGCACCACACAAAGCATTGACCCAAGTTCCATACTGCTTTAAAAGGTCTCACTGGACATTCATGAGGGATGGGTGGTGGTCAGGATACTTTGCAACTGGAATGGTAATATAAATTAATATATATCATGCATCAAAAATTTTAAATAAAATTTAAATATTTCTTTCTGATTCTCTAAATGCTCAGTCTATATATACATGTCTTTAAATTGTTTGCCAAGCTCATTCTCAAATTTTGATTTTATTCAGAAATTATTGCTATGATGTTTCAATTGACACAATTATTGGTATACATATAAACATATATAAGTACACACATAAAACCCTGCTTTGGCTGTGATTTGGTAGGGAACCACATCAAGTGCTTCTAGCAACATCTCATTCATGGAGGTTCCTTAGGTGATTTCACGTCAACTCTTGTGTTTTGGGGTTTTATCCTCTCTTCTCTGAACTACCATTGATGATATTCAAACCTTTCCTAGTCCTTATACTCCAGCCTGGTACTTCTGTATATTCAGTATCGTCACCTAAATAATGAAATGACCAAAAAATTTTCACAATTCATTTACACTAATAATTTTAATGTTAAAAGACTTATTACTTGGGTGCGGTGACTCGTGCCTATAAATTTCAGCCCATGAAGCAGCTGGGGCTAGGAATCATGGTTCAAGTCCAGCCTGGGACACGTAGTGAGACCTAGTCCCAAAAAAATAGCTGGGCGTGGTGGTGCGCACCTGTAATCCCGGCTACCTGGGAAGCTGAGGCTGGGGATTGCTTGAGTCTGTGGCACCCCGGGCAACGTGAGCCTGCGGTTCCACGGGCAAGAATAGCAAGACCTAGTCTCAAAAAAATAAAATAAAATAAAAGAGATTACTGAATTTGACTGTTTTCCCAGTGACAGTACATCCTCACTTAACTCTAAAAGGTTCTTGGAAACCAATCTTAAGCAGAATGACATAGAACAAAATCAGGTCCTCAACATCATTTTGCTGAACATCAGCCAGCATTTATTTTCTTTATCTGTGTCCTAAGGAGACAACACTGGACCAGTCACAACAAAATTATTTCCACATTCTAATGACCGGCCCACCCACATGCATGCACACCAAGTACATTTTAACCTTGCTTGGAGGTGAAAAAACCTACTTTAAAATGACCTGAGCCTGGAACTTAGCTCATGCAAACACAAAGTCCTTTTTGTAAGGCCCTAACAGGTTCTGAATTTTCCAGGAAGTAAAATGAGGGAGGCTTGTATTCTGTTTTTGCTCGAAAGTTGGCTGAGAATTGTCATCCATTTCAGAAAATTCCTCTCACCATGGCTCAGACACGCACTTCGTGGTCTCCGTCTGCAGGATGCAAGCCTCTGAGCTCTCCAGATCTGGGGAGGTGGTCCCTCGGGTATTGAAATGGAATGCAAAATTCCACTAATTACTCTTTTATTTCTCCTTTTTGTTCACTGTCATGGCAATATAGAGATTTCCAAAGTCACAGGCAGGTGGGTTGCACTATCATGAATTTCATTTCAGGAGGGCCTCACAGGATTTCCCAGAGTCACCAAGCACGGTGGCACAGGCACCAGCACAAAAACCTTATATGCGTTAGGATACACTGGTGAAGGTACTGCTGTGAGCTTCCTGTAACTACCCTCTCTCAGCTCGCCCTGGGGAGACCTACCCCTGCTCCAGCAGCCCACAGGTGAGCTCTGGACTCAGTGGGGAGTAAGGGGCACCCATGTCCTGGATATTGCTAGAAGGACAGATTGCCTTTTTTTTTTTAATTTTTAATTTTTTTTAGAGACTTGATATGTTGCCCAGGGTTGTCTCAAACCCGCAGACTCAAGTGATCCCCAGCCTCAGCCTCCTAGGTAGCTGGGATTACAGGTGTGTACCACCACGCCCAGCTGGACAGATTCCTTTATCAAACAGTAACTTTTATGTATTGGCCCCCAGAGCCTTACAAATGCTACACTATGATGAGTGAGCAGCATTATTTACATACATAGTCCCACACTGGAAACCACCCGGTGCCCACTGACAGATGACTGGATAAATACACAGTGATGCGTCCAGACAATGGAATACTCCTCCATGATTAAAAAGAAAAAAGTGAGCTACTTACATGTGCAAAGACATGAATAAATCTCAAAATCCTCTGGCTGTAAAGAAAAGGTGGGAAGCAAAAACCAACCTACTACTTGAAGTAGAATAAACGTCTCGAAGGCAAAAACAAACAAAAAACCAACCTACTGTGTGATTTGCTCCTGTGACATTCTAGAAGGGACTCCATTGTGATCCCAGGCAGATCCATGGTGGCCTCGATCTCAGGGTGGAGGGAAGGGGGTTGCCTAGGAGCATGAGCAAACTGGGGTAGGGGGGAACATCAAGTGTCTTTGTAATAGGGCAAACTTTTTTTTTTTGAGACTAGGTGCTATTTTTGCCCGTGGAACCGCAGGCTCTCGTTGCCCGGGGTACCACAGACTCAAGCAATCCCCAGCTCAGCTTCCCAGGTAGCTGGGATTACAGGCGCGTGCCACCACACCCAGCTATTTTTTTTGGAACTAGGTCTCGCTATGGACCCCAGGCGGGACTCAAACTGCGATCCCTAGCCCCGGCTGCTTCAAAGGCTGAAGCTTACAGGCACGGGCCACCGTGCCCGGTCTTGTAATAGGGCAAACCATAGAAAAGGGAGGTCCCGGGTTCCCTACCCCACCCAAGGATAGGTGGCTGGGCAGGGAGAAGCAAGAGAAGACAGGGAAAGAAGTGAGTAGCGAGGCCGGGCACGGTGGCTCGTGCTTGTAAGCTTCAGCCTATGAAGCGGCCGGGGCCAGGGATCGCGGTTCGAGTCCCGCCTGGGGCCCGTAGTGAGACCTGGTTCCAAAAAAAAAAACAGCTGGGCGTGGTAGCACATGCCTGTAATCCCAGCTACCTGGGAAGCTGAGGCTGGGGATGGCTTGAGTCCGTGGTACCCGAGAGCCTGCGGTTCCACAGGCAAAAATAGCGACACCTAGTCTCAAAAAAAAAAAAAAAAAAAAGTGAGTAGCGAAGACCTGGAGGAGGAACATGGAGAAGAGAAGGAGTGGCCCATGGTCCTTAGCCTTAGACTTGTACTAGAGTCTTGGGGGTCATGGAAGGAGACACTTGAAAGGACAGAGACATGGGTGAGAGACCTGTGGGGAGGCCAACCACAGCAGCTTTTATCTTCATTTGGGTTTTGATTTTGCTCTTTTTCTTCCAAATTTGCCTGGCCCCTTCTACCCCTTTCCTGTGGGTCCCTACCAGAAGGTGTCTTAGACATATGGCCAGTTTTGGGGGCCCAGTAGCCCATCTTTGGGCCAACCCTGTTTGTCTGGACATTTACCCATGAGGGGATGGTTACTTTGAGAGTTTCACTGCAAACTACTTGGAACTCTATTCTTTCTTTTCACTTTCCTTTATTGCACTCTAATGTATTAAAGTCCCTTTCTATTAAAGGTTTTATGCACTGGAGTATGAACCTATTTAGAGGAGGCAAGATGGGGGTCCTGGGGTACCCATCACCCTGACCTGTAATTCTTGTTTATGGTTTTTGAACCCACCCAATGATCTAACAGACATATTACATTGTATGTAAATAATGACTCAATGAGGTAGACACCCCAAAACAGTTGTGTGTTTATGTGGTGGTAGAGGGGGGTTTCCAACAGGCTCTGAAACATGGATCTATCACCAGGAGAAACAAAGCTGTCCCAAACCTGTGCCTGCCTACCCCCCAAATGGCCACTGCATGCCTACAACCCAGAGTCACACCCAACCTGAGCTCACTCTGAACTCTCCCTTGCTTCTCCAAAGAGTAGTGTCTCCAAAGTTGGAGTGGGTGGGGCAATAGACCATGGGGGAAGGGAGGAGTGGGAGCAGTCCCCAGAGAGTAGCACTCAGGTCTTTTTTCTTTTTCTTTTTTTTTGAGACTAGGTCTCACTATTTTTGCCCGAGGAACCGCAGGTTCACGTTGCCCAGGGTACCACAGACTCAAGCAATCCCCAGCCTCAGATTCCCAGGTAGTTGGGATTACAGGTGCACGCCACCATGCCCAACTATTTTTTTGGAACTAGGTCTCGCTATGTTGCCCCAGCAGGACTCGAACCGCGATCCCTAGCCCCCGCTGCTTCATAGGCTGTAGCTTACAGGCACGCACCACCATGCCTGGCTTTTGGGTCCTTTTTCTTCTGTTATTATGTAACCTTTACCAGGCCTTGGGTGAGGCATAGCAGAGTCTTTGTCAGTGGAGGGTGAGACTTGGCAGGGTGCAGTCAAGGTCCCGTAGGGGCAGGGAGCAGACTCACCACCCTGACCAGGAAACAGTTTTTTACAGTCAGGCATCTCTGTGGCTCAGGCCCAGTTCATCCATGTGGCAAATACCGACCTGAGCCAGCCCCTATGTTGCATGCTGGACAGATAGCAGTGAGCAGGAAAGACGGCTCCTCATAGCATTCTGGGGGCCGTGTGAGCTCCAGTCGAGGAGGCCTGCAGTCATGCCAGTCTTTCTGTATACACTAGCTCAGCATTTTAGGAAAAACTGATTTCAAGCCTGTGCCCAGCAAATTCTAAAAAATGGGACAGAGGGTTCACCTTGGCCATACACACTGAAGTTGGATCCATGCAAACATTAGCACCGACCTTATGCAGGATGACACCAAATTTGTGAAATGTATTGTATTTACCTCTATAACTACATTACCTCTACATGTATGATGTTGTATGTCAATATTACCCAGTTTTTAATAATGAAAAGAAAAAAAACTGGTTAATACTGTTTTTTTTTTTTTATTATTATTTTAAAGTTTATTCCAGTTGACAATTTAGGCCATAGACATGTACATGCAATTTCCATAAAAGGGATGAGTATGTGGGGGGTTAGGAGGGGTGGAGATGGGAGGGAGTGGTCAGGGAGGGAAGGTGGTGTGTGGTCCCCAGGGAATCCAAAGATGTGAAACACATAAATAAAAAAAATTAATTAATTAAGAAAAAAAAAAGGAATCAGTACAATTTCCACGCTGGGGAGAAGCAGCTCTCCTGCCTGCCTGGCACTATGCAGATGGCTCTCTTCTTCTTTCTCCATTCCCTGATAACCCTGTCCCTTTTTTTTTTTTAATTTAATTTAAATTTTTTTAAATTTGCATATATATGTATATTTATA
>PVHY01011014.1:0-26462 GCA_004024945.1 Uropsilus gracilis | reverse complement strand
GAGAGCCTACGGTTCCACAGGCAAAAAATAGCAAGACCTAGTCTCAAAAAAAAAAAAAAGAAGAGATGGAGAGACCAGGGGGATAGGATGGGGGAGGGGGAACACCCAAAGAGCAAATGTAAACAAAACTTACTCAGTAAAAATATATATTAAAAAAAAAAAAAAAAAGAGTGAAGATGTAATGGGATACCCATATTCCCAAGTAGATGGTTACAGTAGAAGATGAATTTCTCTTTTCTTTTTTTGAGACTAGGTCTTGCTATTTTTGCCGGAACTGCAGGCTCTTGTTGCCCAGGGGGCCACAGACTCAAGCAATCCCCAGCCTCAGTTTCCCAGGTAGCTGGGTTTACAGGCGTGTGCCACCACGCCCAGCTATATTTTTGGAATTAGGTCTCGCTACGTTGCCCCGAGCAGACTCACACCACAATCCCTGGTCCCCGCCGCGGCTTCCTAGGCTGCCGCTTACAGACACGCGCCACCCTGCCAAGCACGGAAGGTTAATTTCTTGCCATAAGTCATACAGACTGGAAGATAATATACAGTTGACCCTTGAACAATGTGGGGTGGAGGGGTGTAGACCCAGAATCAGTGCAAAATCCATGACTCACTTTGACTCTCCCAAAACAACAACAGTCAACCTTTGGTATTGGGGTTGAGGGGTTACCTGTAATCCCTTCCCCATACCCCATCCAGATGTTTAGTCCTGCTCCGTATCCCAGAGTTCCAGCACCCATGGTTGGGTGGTGAAGGCAGAATGGCAGATAGAAAAAGTCCCATATAAGAGGATCCCCACAGTTCAAACGCTGAGGTTTTTCAGTGGTCAACTGTAAGGACTAGCAAAAAACAGTCAAGATGGCTGCCGTGACTGGGAAGCGAGAGGTGATGATCCTTCTAAGGAGAGCAAGAACCCTAACACCACAAACAGCTCCAATGTGGATTCTCCTTGGAATTTGCATCCCAAGATCAAATCCACACATGCTGGCATATCTTTCAGAGACACAGCCAAGAAGCTGGGCACGAGGTAGACCGACTCATGTGAGCATGAAAAGCAACCTAACAATGATAAGAGGATGAAGCTGAAAAAGGACCACGACGTCGCTGGCTCTAAGTCGGGAAGTTGATGGTCAGAAGGACCTGCTGAAGTTGCCCAGGAAAAGATGAAGCATAAAGGCCAGGCATGGTGGCGATGCCTGTAGGTGGTAGCCTAGGAAGCCACGGCCAGGGCCAGGGATAGCGGTTCGAGTCTTGTGGGGGGGTGGGGCACGTAGAGAGACCTAATCCCAAAAAAATAGCTGGGCATGGTGGTGCGTACCTGTAGTCCCAGCTACATGAGAAGCTGAGGCTGGGGATTGCTTGAGTCTGTGGTACCCTGGGCAACATGAGCCTGCGGTTCCTCGGGCAAAAATAGCGAGACTTAGTCTCAAAAAAAAAAAAAAAGAAGCATAAAGATAAGGATAAACGAAAACCTATTCCTCTGGGGAAAAGGGGTGGAGGTGAGAGTCAACTATATGAGTAAATTGAGCAAATATTAAATATTCAGGTTAATTATTTTTTCCAAGTATATAAAGCATCGCTCATACCAAGAACATTTGTTGCTTCACAAGTTCCTTGAACCCTGTCAATAAGTACCCTCAGAGGACACCACCTTGAGTTTCTCATCTTTCACCTACTTCCTGATTCCTTCATTCAAAATCTGTGCCAGATGGAATAGATCAATACTTTAGAGCTGAATACCCTTCCATCGCATGATTGTACTAGTTTATCCAACATGTTTCCAAATTTTGGCAACCGTTAAGAAAGTGACTATAAATATTTACCTACCGGCATTTATGTGAATAGAAGCTTTCATCTTCTTGAGTAAATACCCAGGAATATGCATGATTTGTGTATATTTTAACTTGGTAAGAAACTGCCCAATGGTTTCCTAAGTGAATGGATGCCTTTCCTTCTCCATGAGCATCCTGCCGGGGGTTGGAGGAACTGTCCACATCATCAAGGCGCAGCCCACCTACCCCACTATACCTGGTCACAGCCCCGCCCACCAAACACCCTCAAAGCAGGCCCCACCCCAAAGCCAATCATCCTATCCCAAGCTCCGCCCACCAGCCTAGGCCCTCCCTCCTACATTCCCCAGGCCTCCAAGACCCACAACCCTCTTCAGCTCTTCCTGGAGACAATGTACCAGGGATCCTGCAGAATAAGTATTCCAGAAATGAGGAGTCCTGGATTCCCTGGGACCCCCATATGGAATGCTACTAGGCATTCAGGAAGTAAACAAAAATTCATACCTAAACTCTATAATGTCTACGAGCTCACTGATACCCAGTAGTCTGCTTATTGCCATTTTTTTTTTTTTTTTGGAGACTAGGTCTCACTATTTTTGCCCATGGAACCGCAGGCTCATGTTGCCCGGGGTACCAGGGTACCACAGACTCAAGCAATCCCCAGCCTCAGCTTCTCAGGTAGCTGGGATTACAGGTGCACACCACCACACCCAACTATTTTTTGGGGACTAGGTCTCACTACGTGCCCCAGGCGGGACTCAAACCGCGATCCCTGGCTCCAGCCGTGGCTTCCTAGGTTGCTACCTAGAGGCATGCGCCACCATGCCCAGCCCGTGCATATTGCATTCTAATCAGTGCGTGCAGCGGTCTCTCAATGGTAATTTTTTTTTTTTTTGAGGCTAGGTCTCACTATTTTTGCCGTGGAACCACAGGCTCTCGTTGCCCAGGGGGCCACAGACTCAAGCAATCCCCAGCCTCAGTTTCCCAGGTAGCTGGGATTACAGGCGTGCGCCACCACGACCAGCTGTTTTTTTGGGACTAGGTCTCGCTACGGGCTCCAGGCGGGACTCAAACCGCGATCCCTAGCCCCGGCCGCTTCATAGGCTGAAGCTTACAGGCATGAGCCACCATGCCTGGCCTTTCAACGGTAATTTTTGATGAACAGGTATTTTATTTCAAGCAAGTCCAATTTGTCATGTTTCTTTATTTATTTCCCTGTTGTGCCTAGCACTTTTAGTCAAATTCTTACAAACATCTGATTAGCTACACTGGGTCATTTCATTGCTTAAAAAAATGTCTGGAGTGACCGCGGTATTTGTTTTGTCCCCCCTCTTCCAGGAGTGTCCCTGTGACTGTGGAGGGAGCAGAGTAGGTCTGGGGACTGGGGGGGTGGGGGGATGGGATGATGGATCATGGAGAGACCTATGCAAGCCATATGCACACACTTCAGAGACAACCACCAAAACCACAGTAGTGGAGCCAGTGCCTCCTATGGAAAGGCTTCTTCTCTTCATAGAGAGAAGGATTTCAAATGGTGCCCTGGGACCCGTGCCCGGAGGTGGAAGGCCCAGTGGGCTCCCGGAGGGAGGGTGCAATCTCTCCATGTTGCCATTTCCTAATATTGGGTGGGCACAGCAGCTGAGAACTAGGGAGGTTTGGGGAGACACTCTTGCACACACAGGTACACACATACCTCCCAGTAGTGAGACCTTCCAGATCTGAAGGGGAGTCTGTGGGCAGTGACCCCAGAGACCCCATTTGTCCTTTCATCCATCACTCATGATCCTGATGGTCATTGTCCCCATCAGGGCAGGGAAGGTCCCTACTAGTGTTTACATGACTGATTCCTTCTCACAGGGGTCAGCTTCCCCAGCAGGTCCCAGGCAGCGTTTGAGGAGGGGGTTCCCCTCCTCAGTGGAGACTGGCAGTGGGTTCTGGGACAGCTCACTCTTCATCTGGATCAACTCGGGCACCGAGCTCCGTGACTCTGAACGGTCCACATAACTTTGCAGGAGTCCTGCTCCAAAGGCATCACCTTCCACGTTGAGGACGGTACAGGATCGGTCCCTGAAGGGGTAGGGGTGAATGAGGAGAGGGGTCAGGGCCTCCTCTTTCTTCTCCCCTGGACTCTCAAAGCAACCATCATACCCCCTTCACACCATCCTTTCTTCCATTTTCTGCCCATGTTCTACTCTTAGACCCAAGTTCATCCTTCCATCCTCCCAGAACCCCAAACAGCCTTTTATTTCTTCAACTTGAACCCAGTAACCCATGCACCCCCTTCTTTCTCCTGGAATTCCTAAGTGTCCCAACATGTTTTCTCAGCCCAAAAGAAATTCAAAAACCTCCTCCATCTTCCCTGGAACCCCAAAAGATTATTTTTCCCACAAAACACTAGTCAGATTCCTTCTGGAAACTCAAAGTCATCCCTCCCTCCTCTTGGAGGCACAGAAGACAACCCTCCTTCTTCCCCCTGAAATACTAAACCCTTACTCAGGGCATTCTCCCCAGAATCCTAAGGATCCTCTCTCCAAATGTATGTCAGATGCACACCTGAAATTTATATTACAGAGTTGCTTTTAAGAAATGTTTAATAAAGATGGATGAATAAATTGAAAAAACTTACACACCCAACCCCACCGTTCCAGAGGCTCTCGCTCCTCCTTTTCCCCACAAGGGCACCCCTGAGTCCTTCAAGTCCCAAACCCATACGTACACTAGCCAGTCCACAGCGAGGATCAAGGAGATGTCATGAACCGGCAGGTTGATGGCCTCAAGGATGATAGCCAAGGTGAGGACTCCTCCAGCTGGGATCCCTGCTGCACCCACGCTGGACGCCGTGGCCGTAACCCTAGGAGCACAGATGGGCATAGTCAGAAGAAGCCCTGTCGGGCAAGAAACTGCCTCAAGAGCCCTTCTCCCTAATTTAGCCCCGTCCATTCTGGGGGAAGGGGTTAGCAGGTGGGGACCCCTCATGGCACGCCCCCACTCACAGGATAGTGATGATATTCACGAAGTCCAGGGTCCGTTTGTTGAGCTGTGCGATGAACACCGCAGCCACGCACTGGAAGAGCGCTGCACCATCCATGTTGACCGTGGCTCCGATGGGAAGGATGAAGCGGCTAATGTGCCTAGAGACGCCATTCTTCTCCTCCACACACTTCATCATCAGCGGCAGTGTGGCGGAGCTGCAAGACCCCAGATCTGAGTGAGCTCAGTCCAGGCCTATGGTCCTGCCCACCACTCAACCCACACCCACAGTGCCCCACCCAGCCTAGAACCCATACTTGTCCCCCACCGCTGACTGTCTCATCCACACAGTCCTATCAGACCAGGTCCAAGTCCCACCTACACTCAAGTCACATGCATAGCACCCAGGCAGTCTGGACCCCCATTGTCTCCCCTGGACCATGCAGCCTGTCACCCCAGATCCCAGCTTTGCCTTCCAGTCTGGTTCCATCCACCTGGGTCCTACTCTCCTACTCACCTCCCCAGACCAGACCCTATTCCCCCCACAAGCCCAGCCTATCAGCCTAGACCCACATCTGCATCCCTCCCTTCCACAAACCCCAGTCCTTCCCAGCTCTCTGTCCTTCTGGAACCAAGAGGTACAGGGGACCTCCCCAGCCCCCCCACCTCCCCAAGAAAGCAAGCATTCCAAATGCAGAAGTCCTGGAACCTGGGGGGTTGGGAAAGATGATTGACTGCTGTTCCTCAAAATCCACAAAAGTGGTACCTAAATTCTAAAATGTCTGAGAGCTCACTCATTCCCTGTCCCCATTCCCACTAAACACAGACCTCAGCCAAGAGTCACTAAGTTCTTGGGGATGTCGTGGAGAATCTGAGGGACCAGGGCCCTTTCCTTCCCAGAAGGAAAGGTAGGAGTTTCTAGAGGTTGGATCTAGGGTGGAGAAGTAGGGTTCCCCCAGGACTAGGGCTTAGCAGGGAGGAGAAGGTGTCTCAGGAAGGGAGGGGATGTCTAAGGCAGTGATTGCATAATTTGGGGGGCAGGGGAATCTAGGACCTCAGAAGAAGCTGACAAAGAGGATGTGGGCAAAGAAAAAAGTTTTTAAAAAAAGTATTTTGGTACCTGGACCCTGATTCAACATTCCCAAACAACATCTCAGGGATCTCCAGACATCTCACGCCCAGCTCCAAGCTTCAGAGCATCCACCCACCCTGGTCGGCCCCAAGGCTCACCTGGAGGAGGTCCCGAAGGCCGTGGCCAGCGCCGTCGTGATGCCCCACAGGAAGCGGTAGGGGTTTTTGCGAGTGAAGAGGAAGTAGATGATGGGCAGCACCAAGAGCCCGTGGATGGCGTGGCCCAGCAGGCAGCACAGAATGTATTTGCCCAGGCTGGCGAAGAGCCTCCCTACATCCTCCATCTCCACAATCTTGCTGGCCACCAGGAACAAGATGCCCACCGGGGCGTACCTAATCACCCAGGGGAGACAGAACAGCCTCTGATCACATGCCCACACCGGGTGGCACGGGGCATTCCCCAGCTACCCTGGCCAGCAGGGGGCGCCCACCATACGGTGCTGAGTCTCAGGCATCTCCCCAAACATCATAGGCTCCCTCTCCCGCCTTGAAGGTCATCCGCCATGAGCTCTCTGAAGCCTGTGTTCATATCTGGACTTAGCCCAAGCCCCAGGACAAGGTCCTTCAGGCTGCAATCATTCACATTTGGGTTTTGTTACAGCAGCCAGTGTGACTTAAGCTGACATGCTCTGTCGCCACGACCTGGAAGACAGCAAGGCCATGCCTGTGTCTTTACAACCACCCCCAGGTGGAAGGATATAGGGTGTGCAGAGTCCTTCAACTCCACCCAATCTTGATCTGAACCCCAGACAGGAGTGCCTCTGCGGAGTCTCCCATAGCTGATGCTGAATCAAACAAAATTGAACCCGCCTGAAAAGCAGGAGTGACCATGCCACCATCCTGGGAAGAATGCTAGGAGATGAAGTGAGATGCCAGTTGAAAGGAACTGAAGGCTTTCTGTACACAGTAAGTGATCAATAAACTTCTGGGTTTATTAGCAGCCTCTCCAGGAGTAAGGGGTCTCTCCCTGGGGTGCTTGCTGCTCCCCCACCATTGTTTGCCCAACTCTAATGTCAGTTGTCTCCTGAACCCCTTCTCTCCTTGGGTAACAGAAGAAAGGCACCATTTCCCAGCCCCCTCTGCAGCTCAGCTTGGGCCCATGCCCAAATTCTGGCTGGCGAGATGTGCCAAAAGTTATAAAAGCAAAGTACTAGATAAATATTAGCTATTATTGTTTACTGTAGACATGGAGGAATAGGTCAGGCTCTGTCCCAAGAACTGTACATGCATTAACTCATTTGTGCCTGGTACTATCAACCCCGTTTTCCAGATGGGGAGACTGAGGCAAGGAAGGGCTAAGTAGCTTGGTACAGGGCACACGGCAGCAGAGACCCTCCCACCATCCTGTTTCTACCACAAAGCATTTTGAGCAGACAAGCACAGCAGTTTTTGAAGTAGGCTGCCTGGGAATCAGGACTGGGGTGGGGGGTGGCCTGAGATACAGCGTGGGTTCTGATAATCAGAGCAAGACCAGATGGAAGGGAGAGAAGGGAGCAAGAACAGAAGCCAAAGTCTTCTGGACATTTTCTTCTCGTTATCTGGGGTCATTTAATAAAACTCATAATGAGCATAATCATGGCTTAAGTTCAGGGAATGCTCAGTAGGGACCAGGCACTTTTTTCTTTTTCTTTTTCTTTTTGAGACTAGGTCTTGCTATTTTTGCCCATGGAACCGCAGGCTCACATTGCCTGGGGTACCACGGACTCAAGGAATCCCCAGCTTCAGCTTCCCAGGTAGCTGGGATTACAGGTGTGCAAGACCACGCCCAGCTATTTTTTGGAACTAGGTCTTGCTGTGTTGCCCTGAGCAGGACTTGAACCACAATCCCTCGCCCCAGTTGCTTCACAGGCTGAAACTTACAGGCATGAGCCACTGTGCCCACCCCAGGGGACCAGGCACTTTTAAGTGCTTTTATCTTCACCATCATTCTGTAAAGCGGGCACCGTTTTAGACGGAGGCACAGATAAAATTCTGATCACACCTAGATCTCTAAAACTGAGCTATGTTGTAGGCATGGCCTGGCTCTTTTTATCACCTTCCAGTAAGATCAACAAGGTACCAGCATCGGTCTGAGCACTCATGGAATACAGCATTGTCCATTGTGGCACAGAGAGGGTAAATCACTTGCCCCAAGTCACACAGCCCAGAGATAATGATGCTGGTTCCCAAGAGCAGAGGGAGGGTGTGCCTACCTCCTACCCCCAACCACACCTCACCACATGATCCAGGAGACCAGCACCATGGTGGCATCATTGAAGGAGTTGAAGAAGCGTATGAGCAGTTCACCCTCAGGCCCCAGCTTCCGCAGAGCCACACCAAAGATGATCGCAAACACCACCAGGCCTAGGATGTTCATGCCCTCTACCTCTCCTCCCACGGGTACCTTAGAACATGAAACAGATGGGAATGGGAAGAGGGAGATACTCATCAACCTGTTTTGTCATTGAGGGTCTCTCTTGCGCACCAATGGGACCCAGCAGAGATAAGACAATGTCTTGGTTTCTTCCTCCCAAGGCTCACAATCCAGGTGCAGGGGAAACAGATTTGAGAGGATCCTAGTTTGGGGAGGTGCAGGAAGGGATCAGGGAGGGCTTCCTGGAGGGGGCTGAGACACGGAGAACAGGAAGGGTAAACCAGATAGAGGGGCAGCAGAAAGTTCCAGTGAGTGAAAACAAACATGCAAGAGCCTAGAAAAGAGAGCAACTTGAGCTTTTGAAAGAACAAAAAGAAATCAAATGTGGCTGGAAGGAATGAGTAGGAGGGCAGAGTTACCAGATGGGATTGGGGTAAGGAGCTGGGATTTCTTGAGAGGACACTAGAGAGCATGGCAGGGCCTTGGGTAGAGAGACAGGGCCAGGCTGTGATTTGGGACCACTCTGGCTGCCAGGCTGGAGAGAGCAAGAAGGAATGGGCAGGTCAGGGAAGAGGCCAGGGTAAGACAGGGTGGGGCAAAGGGGAAACAAGAACCTGCATTAAGGTGGATCCATAGGAAAGCATGTCCAGAAAGGTAGAGATCGAGAAGGAGCTGCATAGTTTAAATCAAATTCCACATCAATTAATGGCAGGTGGAAAACAGACAAATCTGGGGAGATGGGAGAAACAGAATAATAAAAAAAAAAAAGCATATGCAGAGCCAATGGGTGGGGCCCTCACCACCTTTCCCCAGCTCTCACCTTCACCCAATTTTCGCCGACGAGTATCTCTTTATAGGAGGTGGAGTACTGCAGGGAGAATTGGGAAAAATCAGTGTCCATTTCACCAAGGCTTCCCCACCCGGCACTGTCACCAACCAAGCTTAGAATCTGTCCCAGGCATCCCTTCAATTTCATACCATCTGGCCAGGAACCCTACTGAAGTAGGACTACCATGCCCCCCTTTTCCAGAGGCAGAAGCCAAAGCTCAGAGAGGTAAAGGCACTTGCCCAGGGTCACACAGCAAGGATGAGAACCCAGAGGGGGTTTGGAACCCATAATCTTGTTTTTTCAATAAGTGGCATGAGCTTCCAGGGTCACCCAAGAACTCTGCAAGATGATCTATACATATGTTGGCGCATGTGTTTTTCTCAGGTACCCTCCAAAGTGAGGTGCTGAGGGCTGCAACTCACAGTCTCCCTCCCTTACCACCCCCCAGGCCACCCTGAAGACTCACTGAGCGGAAGGCTGCAGACACCAGGTTGGAAGGGAAGATATTTCTGCAGAGACAGACATAGGAGGGGTTATTAGATACCACATGCTTAGGTCAGGAAGTGTGGGAAGCCCTGTTTGTACCCAAATGTGGCTGGATCCCAGCACTCTGTCAGGTTTGGTCAGGCAGAGTTGACCTGATCTGCATACCTATTTAGGGCATGGGGAGTCTGAGTGGGTGAGCCCCCAGATGAATGCTGTTCTGTCGCTGAGGGACTGTGAATGGGGTGAGGAATGCTGGCTTCCCCGGCAGGCAGGGGCAGAGTCACCATGGCCTCAGCTCCACCCCTGCAGCAAACTTAATACTCTGGGCATCTTGCATCAGCCGCTTCTCCACGGAGGGCTAGAGGCTGGGGGCTAGCTGCTGGGTCAGAGGGTAGAGGGAAGACCTGGGGGTGCTGGAAAGAGGCAGCGACAGAGGACAATAAGAGATGACTGTATGTCATGCATGTGTGTCTGCGTTGACACAGCCACTCTCTTGTAAGCGTATGAGTGACTCACTAAATCCCACAGAGCCAGTGAAGGAGTTGGACGTTGGCCTTGAATAGTCTCAGGGAGACAAAAATGCCAGCAAATGTACCACAGGTTCTGCAGCAAGTGCACAACAGAAACCAGCTCACTCAATCCTCACCACAGCCCTCGGGCACCTTCTATACAGTCATCCTCACTGCATAGAACAGGAAACTAAGGCACAGAAAGGCTGGGAAGTGGCAGAGCTGAAATTTGAACCTGAGCCAGCTGGCTGCCTGGTCCTAACCACTGGGCTTCTTCACATCCTCCCTCTCATCAGTGACGTGGTACACTGTGGGTTGTTTTGAGGTGTTGGTATGGGGAGGCTCTTATGTGGGACACTACTGGGACACTACCAGGTAGCAGATGTGACTGTGCTCACAATGCTCAAGTGTAAGCAGCAGTTGGTGCATTAGTGTCAGTGGGCACGTGTGTGACAGCTGGTAGAAGGTCGTGTCTCAGTGTGAGCTGTTCCAGGAGGGGCAGTGTCCAGCTGTGTGTCAGTTGGTTGTGAAGTTGTGTGGCTCTGAGATGTTCCACCAGTGCCTTAGTCCCAGAGGGTTTGGCCAAGGGCAAGTTGAATCTGTTTTGGCTGGGAGGATGGGGCAGGAGTGGGGTGCAGGCACACAGAAACAGCCTGCCAGTGGGTGTGCCCCTCTGCAGGCCAGGCAGGGTTGGGCCAGAACCCAGCTAATCTCCCCCTGCCAGAAGGAGCCCACCCATTGTGACTTCAGAACACCAAGTCTGCCTCATGTTGCCCCAAGAACCAGAACCTGATTTCCTGACTCATACACCCTCCCCCCACACACATTTCCAGGAAGTCCCCAACTAACCTGAGACACTGAATCAACAGAGGCGCTCAAGGCAAGGTCATGTGGACCTACCAGCAGCTCACCCACTCAAGGGGGCAGCACCCCCTGCAGAAGCCAGCAGGAGGAAAAGAATCTACCTCCCTTTCTAAGGAGCCCCCTTCTGGGCAGCATAATGGGGGGAAAGGAAGGAAATGAGATGGAAAGTCAGAGGCGACAGGAACCTCTAAAGAGGAAACCATGGGGCCAGCAGAACTGGGTGGGAAAGGAAGCTGAGAAAAAGCCTGATGACGTATGTGACAAGCGACAGATGGTGTGGGGTGCCCTGGGACTGGGAAGGCCAGGTGGGGTTCACTAGGATCTCCTCAGGTCTTTACTCAGGGGTCCCTTTCCTGGACTCCAACCTTTATCCAGAAACCTCATCCTGGGGTCCTTGGCCACCCAAATTTCCCCTTCCAGGGAATTCCCCTCAGGATCCTCTCCATTTAGGAGACCCTCTCATGTCTCTCAATCCACAAGCCCCCCCCAAGACACTGCACCTTCCACCTCTAAGACTTTCTCACTTTTCACCCTCATGTGGGATTCCCTCAGGTACCCAGCCCCACGCATTTAGAAGCCTCTTTCTCCAACCATCTGTTCTCACAGGCCTTAATGGGTCAGAGCTCTCCTGGCCCCAGCATCCCATTTGGTTTTCTTAAGGTCCTGGAGATGCCTCGGCCCTGGGGACGGAGAGCCTCCTTGGGTCCACGTGGCCGAAGCGCACCCTTCCCTCCCCCCACCAAGTGGGTGGGGTCTCACCTCGCCAGGTCCAGGAACGAATCAAGCACCTCTTTGGTGAGGGCCTCTTCTCCAGTGCCGTTGGCCCCCTTGGAGGCGTTGATGGCGGCGAAGGCGGCGCCTGGCTGCAGAGCCAGCCCCAAACCCACGCCGAGCGCCGAGGCCAGCAGAGTGGTGACCAGGAAAAAGAGCAGCGCCCAGGCGCCCAGGCGGCCAAGCGCGCTGGGATCCAGGCTGGCAGCGCCACCGATCAGGCTGCACATCACCAGCGGCAAGATGATCATCTTCAGCAGGCGCAGCAGCAGCTCGCCGGGGAAGGCGAAAGCCGCCAGGCGCGCGGGGCCCAGCGCCAGCGCGCCGCCGGCTGCTGACACCCCCAGCCCCAGGGCCACGCCCGCCGCCACGGCCACCACGGTCAGCAGCACCAGCAGGTTGGCCCGAAGGCAACGGCGCACCTGGTTGCGGGAGCGGCAGCAGCCGCCCCCTGCCGCGCTGGGGTCCTCCGCTGAGACCAGCGCCGGAACACCGTTCGCGGGGGGCTCTGCCGCGGCAAAGCTCTTCAAGTCTCCCTTAGGTGGGTCGGCCACCATGATGCGGGCCGGGGGTTCCTTGGCGTCTGGAATCTGGGGGCGCTTGGGGCTCCTGCCTGCGACGTTCCTTCGGACTTAACAGAACAGAACCTGGAGGCTGGAACTTCGAGGAGTTCCCGGAGTTCTGCTCTCGCCGCGCCCAGCGTTCCCGGCTCTTGCCAAAGGGAGCGTCGGAGAGCCTCAGGCAGGGCACAGCTCTGCTCTCCCAGCCTGTGACCGGGAATACGGGGGCTGTTCAGGCTGGAACTTGGGGTCCGGAAGGCTGAAGGCGCGCACACGGCGGCGGTCTTCCAGAGGCCAGGTTCCGATGGCGCAGATCCGGGACCCCTGAATCCGGGAGGCGGGAACCCAGGACGCCTGGGTCCTGGACCACGAGGACTGGGCGCGTGAGTCTGGGGAGCTGGGAAACGGAGCTCCGGAAGAGAAGCAGTCTCTTGGGTCCGCGGGGGTGGGGGGTGAGGTAGGCCCCTGCGTGCGGAAGGCGGTGGTCCTGGATGCCGGCAGGTAGCGGCTACCAGCCCTGAGCGGACCTTCCGGGCGCGTCGCGAGGCTTCACTGCTCCCGCTCAGCGGAAGCCGACGGGATTAAGACCACAGGCGTGCCTGGAGAAGGAGGGGACAGCCCGCGGGCGCCGATTGGAAGCGCGCGAATCTAGAATCCGCCCACGAATGAGGGGCGGGGCTGAAGCCGGAGGGGTCAAGCCACGCACACCAAGCAGAACGACGAAGCCAGGGCGGGGCCCGCGTGGGGGCGGGGCTGAAAGGGGCGCGGTGTTGGGGGGAGGTTTTTCCCGCGCTAGGAAGAGTTCTGGCTGCGAGCTGGGGCCCTTAAGCCGGGGAGGTTTCTTGACCCGAGGGTCTCCTGGAAGTGCTGGTGAACCCCGGGTGGCTCATTTGCAAGTTAGTTCAGCCTAGAGCGTTTCGTCCGTCCTGACTTGGATCATGAGTTGCCCCAGAAACTTAGGGTTCTCGGCTGTAAAAAATGTAGTCGACGAAAGTTCATCCCTCTCGAGATGGATTTGAGAAGAAATGATATATTTACTAATGTTCATAATGTTTGGGGTTTTTTTTTGGAGACTAGGTCTCGCTATTTTTGCACGTGGAACCGCAGGCTCTAGTTGCCCGTGGTACCACGGACTCAAGCAATCCCCATCCTTAGCTTCCCAGGTAGCTGGGATTACAGGCCACCACAACGCCCACCTATTTTTTTGGGACTAGGTCTTGCTACGTGCCCCTGGCGGGACTCGAACCGCGATCCCTGGTCCCCGCCACGGCTTCCTAGGCTGCCGCTTACAGGCACGCGCCACTGTGCCCCGCCTTGTTCATAGTTTTTAAAATGAATGCTCCCAGTCCCGAGTCACACGTTTTAAAATTAAAGGCAGATGTTATCATATTAACATCACACTTTTCCTCCTAGGCATACAATTTGTTAGGAGTCCCGTGCAGGAAAGAAGAATGAGACGGAAGAGATTGAAGACATCAGAGAGAGTCCAGGTCTCGAATCGGAGACGTAATGGGCATGACCAAATCCGACTTTATTAGAAGTTTACACCGTGGCAATGAATAATCACAATGAGGAAATGAGGAAGGAGAACCCCTGGATCTCAGGACAGTAACCAGAGAAAAGACGTCTATGGGGTAAACACTTTTCATCATTCAAAGGTGTGTCTCTTGGGTGAGACATCCTAAGAGGCCAGGGGTTGACTCTTGCAGGTCACCATCTCTCTTGTGCCAGAAGGGATGAGAAAGACAAAGGTGTTCGTTTGTCTAAGGCATCTCTCTCTCTCTCTTTTTTCAATTAGAAAAGAGAGTATATTCTCCAACATGAAACCCCCCCCCTTTTTTTTTGAGACTAAGTCTCGCTATGTTACCCAGGGAAGTCCCAATCTCGTGGACTCAAGCGATCCCCAGCCTCAGCCTCCCAGGTAGCTGGGATTACAAGCATCGTGTGCAGCTGCTTTTTTGAGACCAGGTCTTGCTCTGTTGCCATCGAATCCACGAACTCAAGCGATCCCTGGCCTCTTGCTTCCCAGCACTTGGATTACAGGCATGCGCCACCACACCCGGCTGAACACTTTTTTTTCCCCTAGGTGTATCTCTTAATCTGTGTCCACACCCCACAAAAGGCAGTACAGTTGTCATGCTAACATTATCACACTTTTTCTCCCAGGTATACAATTTGCAATACATCTTTTAGAAATCATAATTCAGTTATGTGACTGCACTAGTTCTTATTAACACTCTCATCAAATATTTGCCCCATATGTCATTACAAAAAATTTTCAAAAAAGCAGAAATGTTTAGTTTCTTTACACACTTTATGTATGAACTTAGTTCACAGCTCTCTGATCTCTGAAGCAAATGTCGCCACTATCCCCATTTCACAGCTGAATGAACTGAGGCTGGGGAATGCAGTGACTTACCTGAGGTTGCTCAGCCACCCAGCAATGGCATAAGAAGGATTCTGCCTGGTCCATAAATTTCCTTCTATAGGAATTTTTTTTGAATTCTAGAAGAGATCGTTAAAACATTGAAAGCAATCCCTGGGCATGGTGTCTTGTGCCTGTAATCCCAGCTATTTGGGAGGCTGAGGCTAGGGATCACTTGAGTCCGCAGATTTAAGACTAACCTGGGCAACATAGTAAGACCCAGTCTCCCAGTCTCAAAAAAAATAGCTGGAGTTGGTGGCATGCACCTGTAATCCCAGCTACCTGGGAGGCTGGAGCTAGGGATCACTTGAGTTTGTGGGTTCAGGACTACCCCTGCAACAAAGTGAGACCTAGTCTCTAAAAAAAAAGGAAAAAAACATTGTAAGCAGCTGTTACATGCTTATTTTATTGCACAGATGGTACCTGAACCTGTTGTATAACTGTTCTCCTTGTTCCGCTTGCCATTTCCTCCTTAACAATGCAGCTGACCCTTGAAAACTCAGGTTTGAACTGTCTGTATCACTTGTATAAGGGTCTTTTTCTCTCCAACGGTCCAGATTCACATTCACGGATTTAACCACCCTTCAAACCATATAGACTTGCTGGACCAGCCAATTTGGAACCATGAATAGGAGATCTAGGAAGGACTTGAATATCCCCAGCATTTCTGTTATGCTGGGAGGGCTGAAACCAACACCCCACAGCTCCCAAGGGGCTGGGAAATTTTGGGGTAAGCAAAATTTATGTGCAGATTTTCAACTTCGGAAAGGCGGTGGGGCTCACACCCCAACCTGAAGTCATTCAAGGTCCACTGTATTTCTTCACCACCTACACTTAATCCCCAACTTAATCTTTTTGACATCTTTCAGCCTTCCACTCTGTGGAGGTGACTTTTTGAATGATTGAAAGAATGATTGCTGAATGGACAGCTGCCTGCCTGAGAGGTTTGAACTTTAATCTGACAAGTCATAGGGGTCACTCAGGTGGGGTGACTCAGTCAGATTTATGCTTGGGAACATTCCAGGCTGTTCTCAGTTCTGGGGCTTTGTGTGTGCTATTCCCTTTGCCTGGAGTACTCTTTCCCTAGATGCGGTTCTACCCTTTCCTGGCCTAACTGTGATGCCTCCTTTTCCAGGAAGTCCTCCAGAACCCCCAGACTGGATCAGGCCTTGCTGCCGGTATTATCCCAACCCTGCTCATTCTGTGTAGTCACCTTCTGGGTTAAATCACAATCTCCTGACATTTTAAACTGCAATGACCTTTTAAGGTCAACAATATAAATAAGAAGAAAGTTAAACAAGGGGGAGCTCTAGTAGGCATTGTACCCTGAGGAACAGATGCTTAAATGGATGCCTTCCCACCCCTAGAGTGCTGGGGCCCCAAGGACCACTGGGAAAAGAGAGCATGAGACCCCCCAGCAACTGGACTTCAGGTGCTCTCTCAGCAGGTGATCTGGCTGGGGGTGGGGAAACTCTGGTAAGCAGGCACAACCCCCCCCCCCCATGAAAATGTGCCCCAGGCTAGTTGGACAGCATGGGCACAGACCAGACTGAATCTGTAACTGCCTTCCCTCCTCCAAGCCTAGGGGTGCCAAACAGTCTATATGAAGGGAGGAGGCTCCAGGACTCAGGCCACCCCAGAATCCCAGAACTTCCAGAAGTGTGGGGTGGGTCCAAGCCAAGAAGTTTGAGAATTTGACCTCAGGACTGGCCAAGAGTGTTTAACCCCCTGCCCTCCTCAAGGCTGGAAGGAAAAATAAACCAACAGCCAGTCCCAGTCAGTTTTCCTCTAGCTTAGCCAAATCTTTTACCCAGATTCAGATGTTGTTACTGACAATAATAATAATAATAATAATAATAATAATAATAATAATAATAATAATAATAATAATAATAGATGAAAAGATCTGGAGCTTCCAGAAGTAATGAGATGGGCCAGGGAGACTGGGCTGAGCTGTGAGGGACCTGGACCTCAGAGGAGGGAGCCACTTTCCAGCCTCTGGTGGTCATCTATGAAATTGGCATAGTTCTGAATGGTGTCTGAAAGGAGGCGTGTCTGACAGCAGAGGGCTTCTCCAGCAGACATGGGATCTAGAGCTCCTGGGAACCTAGGTTTTCCTGCTTGCTCACACTTGATTTTATACATTCATAGACTTTTTCTTCTGAGAACCTACCATATGCCCAACTCTGCACTGAGTAGCCCTGGGAATGCAGGGTTCACTGACACAGATCTCCCTTCCTGGACTCAGGAGTCTTACAAGGGAGACCTACTGTGACAATGCAGAGCAGAGAGAAGGAGAAGCCCAGAACAGAAGCCCAGCCTAGGGAATATAGTCAGAGAAGCCATCCTGGAAGAGAGGGCATCTGCCATTGCCTAAACAGGGTTCATAAGCTAAATATTGGTGGATGGCAGAACTGACCAGGGGAAGCAAGGGGTACCACCAGAATACACAGGACAAAGAACAGGAGGTGAGGCATTTCTGAAACTGAGATCAGTTCCATGTCATTGGGTGAAAAATCCAAACGGAACATTCTGAGAAATGCAACTGAAGTGGAGGAGAGGCGCCAGCTCAGGTAGCTAGAAATGATACAACTGTCAAATTCATTCATTTCATTTAATCCCTCTTACATGATCAGCCAATCCTGCAGCTCCCAGAATTTCAAGTGAACCTCAGAAGCAACAGAAGTCAAATCCCTAATACATTCCAAGGAGAGGAGAATGGGGATATCAACAAACATGTGTTCTTTCTAGAATTCCATGCCTTTGAGTGGCATTCTAGGCTCTGACCACATGCTAGTACCTGTAGTTTCAAAACTCATGTGGCAACCCAGCCACTGGGCATGAGATCAATTGGTGAACTCAAACAGTTTTTTTTGTTTTTGTCTTTGTTTTTTTTTTTGAGACTAGGTCTCACTATTTTTGTCCATGGAAGTGCAGGCTCACGTTGCCCAGGATACCACGGACTGAAGCAATCCCCAGCCTCAGCTTCCCAGGTAGCTGGGATTACAGGTGTGTACCACCACGCCCAGCTATTTTTGGGGACTAGGTCTCGCTGTGTTGCCCCGAGCAGGACTCGAACCACGATCCCTAGCCCCAGCCGCTTCATAGGCTGAAGCTTACAGGCACACACCACCATGCCTGGCTGAATCTCAAACAGTTTTTAAAAATATTTTGAAAAGGAGCTATCAGAGGCTACTGCAAAAGTAATTATTATTTTGTGACAGTTTCTTCTCCTGGTCTGTGCACACCTGTCCCACGTTGCCAGTACATATATATTCTAATGTCTATCAGGTCTCGCGAATTCAAAACAGTTTGAAAGCATAGGACTACATGATCTGCCCACACCTGATCGTTTCAGTTCTGTCTCTTGATCTTTTTCCTATACAGCATTCTCTTTGGATTTTCACATTTCCACTCCAATGGCCTTAGGTCCTGAAGCCACAGAGGGTGGATTGCATGGCCCTCCAAGATCCCCTGGCCCCCCTCCCTCCCTTGTAGCCCTGACCTCTCTGGGTGGTCAGTCTGGGGATGGGTTGGAGGAGGCCCTCCTTAGCCATGGCTGCCTCCCAGCATGGACCCGCACCAGGCCAGGCACACAGGATGGATTCTGGGAGGTGGGTGACTCCTTTAGAGACAGGAAAGAAAGGAGGAAGCAGGAACTTTGGAAACATGAGGTCAAAAGCCCCAGGGTAGAGAATGATGTGAAAAATACACACAAATATTTGTATATACATATACATGTGCAATGAAATTAAAAACGAATTAAACAAAACAAAACAAAACATGAGGCCAAGAGGTACCTTGCATTCAGGCCTGCTGGGACTGGAGGCTAGCCCAGACCTTCCCTGCCTACCTTCCTATTTATTTATTTAAGAACTGGCTTGTCTGGGCTGCTCTGCCTGCCTCCCAGGCTGTAGGATATCCAGCCCCTGTGGCTTATGGTTCGAGTTTCTGGGCCTTGAGGCCCACAAGAGGGGTGTCAGATGCTGCCTCCCCCTCTCCCCTTAGATCCAGCCAAGACTGTGGGGGCTGTTCTCTTGGCATTTTCCCTGCCATGCTCTGGGTGCTACCCTGTGACCTCACAGCTGTCCCAGGGCTCAGGTGACCTGGACAGAAAGACATTTGATGCTTCAGGAATGGTCAAGGGAGTGGGGGCAGGGCCACAGAGAGGCACCTTTCTACTTCTTTGCTGACCTTCAGCAAGCTGTGTCCTCTGGTTTGTGACAGGACGAAAGTAAAATCACCCCAGAGGCAGAGGAAGGATTAAGAAAATAAAGTGATAAAACCCTGTTAGCAGAGGCTTGGAAGATGTAATGAGAGATGGGGGGGAGGGGCACACTTTTATGACTTTGATAATTATATTTCCTCTAGAGAACTCTGATCAGAGGTGGGCTAGCCCACACCTGGCCATCTGAGGGGAAACAGACCTATCAGCAGCCAGTTTTGAGAATGCATGACTCCAAAGGCTGTTCAGGGTGACGATGTGGGTGGTGCTGTGAGGACCAGGGTCTGGAGACATTGCCCTGTCAGATCATCTGGCGCTGAAGCCTCCTGAAAGCTGGAGGCATTCCAATACTGGGCGCCCCAGGTAGACCCCGGCCAAAGTTCCAGAGGGGCTCCCCTTTCTGAGAGGCCTTGGGGTCAGCGGCTTGCTTTGAGAGGTCTTAGAATTTGCAGTCTGAGTGCTGATTAACAGGTCCTGGGCAAAGTCCTGCCAGAGCTGGGGGGTGGGGGGGACACTTTGGTGGGTGGGAAAGAGAGGGTAAAGGGCTACTACCTGTGAGGCCTAGGCCTGTGAGGGCACATGACTTATCAGCGGGTCCAACGGAAACCATGTGCTAACAAGCACTGAAACTAACTGAAACTGGGTGTACACATAGGGGACCCCAAAACTAAACAAGGACACTAATATAAGAGTCTATATAGCTGAATCAGGGGACAGCGCCTGTACAGGCCACTGCCTGTGGGTTTTTCCATCCATACACACAGTTGCAAGAGACCTCATGATTTAACAGTCATGAGGTTCAGTCCACACAGGAAACAAATAGGTGAATGTAGCTACAGGGGCCAGCTACCTCACCAAGTCAGTGTGTCACCAGTCAAGTGGAGTCCTGATACCTGTCACTAGGAGTGCCAAGAACAGCAGCTATGTTCAGGAGTGGTCACCAACAGAGACACCAGGCCCAGGGCTGTTTGTGCTTCCATCAGGTAATGTCAGAGACAGGACTGGAGGCCCGGTTTCTGTGAAGGTTTTGGCTTTTCTTCATTAGCAGTCACTCCGCTGCTGGATGTGACTGCTGGTCCCCCTTCCTTCTCCAGGGGTCAGCAATGGAGGCCTTCTATTTTCCCTCAGGGCTGGAACAGTTTTGAGTTTAAGTTCTTTCCAAGATTCCCTTGTAGTTCTCTCTCTGGGTTCTTGAGTTCTTTCTGAAGCTCCTACTGGTTCCCACATGCCAATTCTTTTCTCTCTGGGTCTTCTATGCAAGTTTCTTCCTCTCCTGCAAGTCCCTTCTCACATGGAGATTCTGGTTTAAATCCACCACAGGGTGACCATCCTAGAGTCTGAGCTGATTAACAATTGGAATCATGGCCAGGCATGGTGGCGCATGCCTGTAAGCCGCAGCCTAGGGCCGGGGCCAGGGATCGCAGTTCGAGTCCCGCCGGGGGCACATAGTGAGACCTAGTTCCAAAAAAATATAACTGGGCATGGTGGCACGTGCCTGTAATCCCAGCTACCTGAGAAGCTGAGGCTATGGATTGCTTGAGTCCCTGGTACCACAGGCAACGTGAGCCTGCGGTTCCACAGACAAAAAAAGCAAGACCTAGTCTCAAAAACAAAAAACAAGAAAACAATTGGAACCACAACCTATAGAGTCCTTGATTGGATTTATTATTATTATTATTATTATTATTATTATTATTATTATTTGAGACTAGGTCTTACTTTGTTGCCGGAGAACCACAGGCTCACATTGCCCATTTGTCCCAAGACTCATGGACTCAAACGATCCCCAGCCTCAGCCTCCCAGATAGCGAGGGTTATAGGCCCAGCTATTGTTTGAGACTAGGTCTTACTATGTTGCCCTGGGCAGGTCTCGAACTCATGAACTCAAGTGATTCCTAGCCTCAGCCTCACACTTCGTAGGCTGCGATTAAAGGCACATGCCACCGTGCCTAGTCTCCTTGATTAGATTTAGATTAAGACCACCACAAGTATTGCCAGCTTCTGCCTGGTAGCACAATCCTCTCTTGGGACAAACAGGGAAAAAATGCCAGTCCCCAAGAAATGGCCGAACGGGCCAGGGAAACACTGTGAGCCATGCCAGCAGAGCTTCCAGGAAGGAGCAGGGTCCCAGGCCTGCAAGCAGAAGGCCTCAAATCATCCAGAACCCGGAGAAGGAATGAGGTTTCATAGACCAAGAGAAAAATTTTTGAAGTGACATTCACATAACATGATAATTAACCAGATATATATTCACAGTTGTTGGATAACCCCACCCCAAGCTTGCTTCCAGTTCCTTCCACCATCCCAAAGAATGCCCTGGACCCATCACGCAGTCACTCCCCATTTCCCCCTGGCAGAATCTGTTTCCTGTCTCCCTGGATTAGCTTGGATTATTCTGGACATTTCACAGAATTAGAGACACATACAATGATGATTGCAAGCTCAGGGAAGCAGCCTAAATGCCCAATGCTGGAAGATTTGGCCAAGAAGCTACACTCCATGGAATACCTACCACTTAGTTCTGAGGGAAGATGGAATACCACTATTTCCGGCAAAATGGAGAGAGTTGGAGAGAAGTGTGTGTGGTCAAGTAGGTCAGAAGGACCAAGACAAATATTGGACATTTACATAGCTGGCAATTTAGCAAAGTAAAATACTTACAAAAACTAATGGATATTTATACCTGAAGTGAGGTTTGTGAGGTGATGAGTGAGGGGGGCGGGAGAAAGGCCCAAAGGGACTGCAAGTTAGAGCCATGAGAAAGGAAGGAAAGAAGGAAAGAAGGAAGGTAGGTATGAAGAAAAGAGAAGGAGGGAAGGAAAGTAGGAAGGGAAGAAGGAAGGTAGAAAGAAGAGGGAAGGAAAGAGGAAGAGAGGGAGGGAGGGAGGAAGGAGGAATGAAGGAAGGAAAGAAGGAAAGAAGGAAGGGAGGGAGGAAGGAAGGAAGGAAGGAAGGAAGGAAGGAAGGAAGGAAGGAAGGAAGGAAGGAAGGGAGAATCATTATGTGACCATCAGGTCTGAATATTGGTATACCCACCCCCTCCAAATTCATAGATGGAAACCAAACCTCCAAGGTAATGCTTAAAAAATGGGGCTTTTAGGGGGTGATTAAATTAGAAGGGGCCAAAGCTGGGTGTGGTGATGCGTGCCTATAATTCAAGCCCTGGAAGGCAAGAGGAGAGTAATTGCTTGAGTTCTAGGGCTCTAGACTACCCCGGGCAACATAGCGAGACCTGGTTCTTGAAAAAAGCAGCCAGGTGTGGTGGTGGGCACCTGTAATTCCAGCTACCTGGGAGACTGAGGCTGGGGTTTGTTTGAGTCCCTGGCATAAGGACTACCCCGGGCAACATAGCGAGACCTAGTCTCAGAAAAAAAATTAAAGGGGCCAGTTCTCCTTAGGAAGGAGGTTCCAGAGCCACCCCTGACTCCTTCCACCAAGGGGGAATAGAGAAGAGGGCCCTCTTTCTACCTCACTGATACCCTGATCTCGGATCTCCAACCTCTGAAAGTGTGAGAGTATGAGAAGTAAAGCTCTGCTGTTTCTAAGTCACCCAGTCTGTGGGCTTCATCTCAGTCCAAATAAGCAAAGACCTTTGTGTGTGGCTTCTTTCACTTAGCATTCCACTCAATATTTTGATTAAATAACAGCTACACCGTTTATTGAGCACATACTATATCCTGAGCACTACTCCCAGCATGGTGCCTGCATTTTCCTATTTGAGCATCTCAGAAAAGTGGTATCTGGGTTCTGTTATCCACAGTCCACAGTTGAGTGACAGAGGCACCAAGAGGGATCCTGCCTGCTCAAGGTCACACAGCTGCTAGAACTGGGAATTTTCATGTTTTCCTTTTAGTTTTTATTTGATATCATGTAAGTTTCAGATATGCATCACTGAAAACCAATGTGTGTCTATTGTGTTAAGTTCATCACTGAAATCTCAGTTTTATCTTTCGCCATACCACTGTCCCCTTTCACCCCATTTACCCATCTCTCTTTCCCTGAACCATCTGAAAGCAGACAATCCATTGGCATTGAGCTCATTCCTAGTGTTGTGTAACCATCCCCATGATCTAATTCCAAACTTCTTTCATCACCCTCAAAAGAGGAGCCAGGATGTAAACCCCAGTTTTCTACTTCCAGAGCCCAAGCACTCTGTCTTACTTCTTCTCTGTCTCTCAATTGAGAAATTAAGCAAGCGGGCCTAGAACTTGTCTTCTCCTTGGAGTTAGGCCCACAAGATGATTTGTGACTATTTGGGACTTTTGCTGGACCTAGCCAGATTCTAGGTTCCAGCACCAGTTTGTGCACACAATGGATTCTTTTTCCTGTCTAAAAGCTTCCCTCCACCTCCAGCTCTTAACCTTCCACAATCAGGAAGGGGGACTTTCTGAAGGCAATGACTGCCAAAGGAGGCCAATGTGAAAGAGAATAGAAACAATAGGCCAAGATTTACCCCAGGGCCTGGGGCAAGCTCCTAGAGCCAGCTATACCTGAAGCCAGGCACTAGTTGAGTTTTCATTTGGATGATTCAATCAGTTCTTGATTTTGCTGCAAACAGTTACAATGGGATTTTCAATCTTTTGAAAAAGAAAGGGGCTGATGTGACACAGGGGATGAACAATAGGGAGTTAGTCTGGTGACAAGGCACTAAGAAATAAGCTCCCGGGGATGGGGAAGGCATGAGCAGAAAAGAGTGGGTGGCAGCCAGGCGTAGTGGCATGTGCCTGTAATCCCAGTTACTTGGGTGGTTGAACCTGGAGATCACTTGAGTCTATGGGTTTGAGACAACCCTGGGCAACATAGCGAGACCTAGTCTCTTAGAAATAAAACAAAAGAAAACAAAAAAGAGTGGGTGGGAGCATAGCCCATCCCAAGGGACAGACAGCAGGTCATCAAGGTGGCTGCAATGTGGGATTTATGAAGGGTCACGGTGAGGTGAGGGCATGGTGTAACCTGCCAGCTGCAAAAAGCAGTGAATAGGGCTCCCTAGACTCTGAAGGTCTAGGGAGGCAGGGAAATCTTTGTCCCAAGAACAGTGGGAGCCAATAAAGGATTTAAACAGCAGGGTGACACAATCAAGTTTGCGTCTTCAAACAAAGCGTCTTCACTCTGACCCATTTGTTGGGGGTGTAGAAATCAGCGCAGTCTCCACTGAAAGTCATTAGGTAACAGGCCTGAACCTTAGGACCTCATACACCCTTTGACACAGCCACTCTCCTCCGAGGGGTTTATTCTACAGCTACAGTCTAAAACATGGGAAATCACTGCACACTTTTCATTAGCAAAAGACCAGACATGAGGGTCCTGAGTGTTCATCAGGAAGGGATCAGCCAGGGACAGTGGTGCCAAGCCGGACAAAGGGGAATCTGGTTGAGAAACATGTCATTAGTTGATCTCGCTATGTGAATATCATTGAGTATAATTACATCTACATCATACACCACGGCTGGACGGTGCAGCCTATTAGAACCACTATCAGTCACTGAAACATCTTTAAGTAATGCATGAATGTATATTATGGACTGCTCGTGACATGGAATATTACATAGCTTGACAAAAGAACAAGTCAATCTACATGTGCTGTGGTGGTATGCCAGGAAGTATTCAATCACTGACTTTCTGGGGAGGACATAGTCCTGATTTTTAGCATCTGCAGTACATGTACTGCAGTACAGTACATGTTTTAAGCTACCAACATGACATTATTGAATGAAGAGTTTGGAAGAGATCTGCAAAAGTCCACTACTATGCTGTATTTCTGCCAGGTGTCTACTAGACACAACAGACTCAAATAATGTGTAGACTATAGACAGAAATGAAATGCATAATTAGGAAGCCTGAAATTTCAAATACTTCATATCTTGTGCCTAATCCAGTTTATTAAATTGAGAGTTTATAGAATTTCATTTTTGGAATGGCTATATTTAACTTGCAAAATCCCAGAAGATTAGTAATAGGTTCCCACAAATGTTACGAGCCAACCCCAGCACACCACATACATACTCAGCGTGAGAAATTGAACATCAGTGTTTGGACAGGGGTGTTTGCAGGAGTGTTGACTCCCAGTTAGAAGGTAGCCTCTTTTGACCTCTGCTTCCTTCTTACTCACCCTCTGTCCCTGTAGTGCACCATACTACTCTCCTTCCTGAATCCAGAATACATCAGGTTCATGTTCACCCCAGGACATTTGCACTTGCTGCTTTTGATTTGTTTTTCCACCCTGCCCCTCAGATAACCACATGACTCCTTACCTTCTTTGGTCTTTGTTTCTTTACTCAAATGCCATCTTTTATGGAGGCCTACTCTGACAACCCCATAAAAAAACTTCTTTGCCTGCTTTGTGTTTTATCAACAGTGCTTATTGTGCCAGCTCACCTACTATGTAATGTTAGAACGAACTTATGGTTTGATTGTCAACTGTCTGTCTCCACTAGAACACCAGCTCCATGTGGACACAGAATTTTGTTTTGTTCTCTGCTCCATCTCCATAACTTAGACCAGCATTTGGCAAACAGTAGATGCTCAACAAACATCTATTGAATTAATAAAATACTAATGAGTACTTTAATGTTTTGCCACCTATGCTTGCATATGATAGACAATCCCTGGGAGAAAAAGCAAGAAACTGGAGCCCTACTTACCCCTCCCATGCCCTCTAGAAGGGGTGGAAGGAGGGGAGAAAGAAGGCTTCAATGTACACCTCCTCCCTTTAGAACTCGTGTGCCTTTAATTAGCTATTAACATTTTTTTCAAGTGTTCCATTAAAAAATACTGCCTCAGGCTTCTTGGGGAGGCCAGACAGGAAGAAGGGTGAACTTGGGCCATGTGTGTGCATGTGTGTGTGTGTGTGTGTGTGTGTGTGTGTGTGTGTGAGAGAGAGAGAGAGAGAGAGAGAGAGAGAGAGAGAGAGAGAGAGACCCTGGAGGCAGACCAGATGGCCTGCCTTCATGGCCTCTTTCAGAAGGTCAGGCCATGGAATGCTTTGCATGAAAGCCTTAAAAGGCTCTGGGAGGTGGGGCCTGTCCCTCATGCCCTGCCCCAGGCCCCAAATTCTATCTGCTAGGCAGCCAAGCAGGGCTTCCAAAAGGCACCTTGGCCACATGTCCACATTCCTTTCCCCTTTCTTGCCCCCCCCCCCCATACAAAGATGCCATTAAGATTCTTGCTGCCTCCCCCTGTCTGGAAAGATAAACAGCCTTTTCCACATCTCACCTCTGTAAGGATACCCACTGACTCATACCCTACCTTATTCCTCCTTACCTACTCTCTTTTCTCTCTTCCTTTTCCTCCTCCTCCTTCCCACTCAGTCTTTCTAGCTCTTCTTCCATCCTTCTCTCTTCCGTCCCTCCCCCTGCCTTCTCCTTCCCTCTCCTATTATCTCTCTCCCTTCCTTCTGAATTTCCTCTCCCTCTTCTCCTGTTACTATGACTCTTTGCATCCCAGTACAACTGATAGGGGGCGCCCACCCCCCTGGGTGCCATTGTCTCTTGCTTTAGAATTGTTAATGTTACTAAGAGCTGGGTAGGATTCGAATTAACATATAGGCCTGACTGGG
>PVHY01011013.1:7584-49717 GCA_004024945.1 Uropsilus gracilis | reverse complement strand
GAGAGAGAGAGAGGAGCAGAGAGAGACTACAGACAAAGAGACTTTTGGGAAGGGAGAGATGAGAATAACGGACGGACTGGTAGCCCGAGTGACGAGGCTCAGCAGAAGTCCCCTGGAAGAGTGAGCTGGTGCTAGCAAGGAGCCATGGTGGCTGGTAATAGAGTGGCTAGTGTGGAGAATGTGGCACTACAGCCAGGCAACATAATGAGCTGGTACCTGGAGATGGCCAGGGACTTGGAAAGGACTTGATCCTTACATCAGCAATTGTGGAAAAAATCTGAAGCACTTTGGAGGAGTAGCTTGAAACACTGAAGAAGCAAAGAGAAGACCCTGGAGAAAGATTGGCAGAGTGTCTACCTCTCATGTTTGATGGGGCAACAGGGCACTATCTTGGATGGACATGTGTCTTTGGGACCTTTAGGACTGAAAATGGTGCTGGAGGAAGATAACTGGTCACTTGTTGTTTTAAGGATATTTGTTTTCCCTGTTAATATTCTCTTGTAAATAAACCCTGTTGTTAAACTGCATTTTTGACTGGCAGTTGCTACATGCAGGTGATATGAACCTGAGGGAACCTAGGTGGCAGAGCTGCTTTTTTTTTTTCTGGGGAGGGAGGGGGATATTAGGTCTCTATTTTGACCGTGAAACCGCAGGCTCCCATTGCCCATGGTACCACAGACTCAAGCAATCTCCAGCCTCAGCTTCCCAGGGATTATAGGTGTGCACCACCACGCCCAGCTATTTTTTAGGACTAGGTCTCACTACATTGTCCCCAGCAGGATTCGAACCTCGATCCCTAGCCCAAGCCACTTCATAGGTTGAAGCTTACAGGCACCAGCCACCATGCTTTGCAGAAGCTGCATTTTAAATGTGGCTTGTTGGTTGCATGTTTCTGCCCCATTTTGCCCCCGATTTCATAATTATCATAACATACTCTTTTGCTTATTATATGACTTTTCTACCTATATCTGGAAGTTATTTTGTATGTTATACTTGTATATTCCCTTCTTACCATTCCTTTTTTTTTTTTGAGACTAGGTCTTGCTATTTTTGCCCATGGAACCACAGGCTCACCTTGCCCGGGGGGTACCACAGACTCAAGCAATCCCCAGCCTCAGTTTCCCAGGTAGCTGGGATTACAGGCACGCGCCACCACGTCCAGCTATTTTTTTGGAACTAGGTCTTGCTACGGGCCCCAGGCGGCACTTGAACCGCGATCCCTAGCCCTGGCCACTTCATAACTGAAGCTTACAGGCACGAGCCACCATGCCCGGCCCCCTTCTTACCATTCCTTAAGATGTCCCAAACTTCAAAATGACAGAGTATGGCTTTTTAATTTATATTATTTTATTCTTTTTTTTTTAATTATTTTATTTTTAAGAGACAAGGTCTCGTTATGTTCCCCCCTGGGTTGTCTCGAACCCGCAGACTCAAGTGATCCTTAGTCTCCTGGGTAACTGGGATTACAGGCACACGCCACCATGCCTGGCTAATCCATATTATTTTTCAAACACCAAGTACAGTACCTGGCAAATGTTTTATACATATCACACGCTCAGTATGTTTGTTTTTAAAAAAAAAAAAAAATCTCAAAATGCAGTTTTTAAGTGAAAAAGAGAAAACTTGCCATCATTTAACCAGGAAATAGAGGGACACATATTAGGTCAACATTAACACAAAACTTCTACATGAGAAATGGTGCCTTTGCCACCCTTAAGGAATTGAAAAAATGTAACGAGGCTAACATGCTCAATAGCAGGGATGCTGGCAAAATCTGTTAGAGAGGAATTTTGTAAAAGGGGGAGGGAGGTTTCATGCGTCCTGCTCCACCAAATGAAGAATGGGATAGAGAGGGAAAGACTTGGGGACGAAAAGTTGAAGGTGGCACATGAAGCAGAGACACATAAAGAAACATGTCTCATTTGCTACTTGGCTTTGGACTTGCACCAAGGACTTGGAAACAGACACATGTGAAGCCAAGACATGTAGAGACACTAAGAAAATACAAGGATGAAAGGCTGTGGGGAAACATGATAATAGCAGTCATTACCTTGAATTATATTTTGATTTTGTGCCTGTTGTCCCAGACTTGCTTGGCCTTTGTGCCCTGTCCTATGGTTCCCCAAAGGTACTTCAGTCTTATGACATATTTTCAGGCATTAGTGGCCCCACTTTGGGCCTACCCTATTTTGCTGGGCAGTTAACCATAAGGGGACAGGTAATTTAGGGTGTTTTACTGGAAAACTATGGTCCTTTCTTCTCTAGGCACACTAACCCTATTAAAGTTCTTTTATATTGAGTGGGCATTATTTTTATGTGGAAGTTGGCAGGGCCCATTAAGAGCATTTAAGTTTGGGGGTCCCTGGGTATCCCTCAGTCTGTTCACTAATATATCCTCTGTGGGCCCAGGACCCTTATATTTCTTTGAGTATTTCTAGAGCATACCGAAGGTAGAAGGGAACTATGATATGTTTCAAGCCCTTAAGATTTCATGTTTCTGATAAGGGAGTCCTCAGAAACTCACCCTGAAAAGCTAATGAAAAAGTGAAAAAAAAAAAAAAAAAAAAGGAAAAATCTATTACAGGATCTATACTAAAACAGAAACATCACTCCCACTGGAAAGCTATTTCTTGATAATTCTTAAGCTATTTCCTACACTGTTAGAGAATATAAGAACAAACCTTTAAGCACCAGGGCACTAAACATTTCACACGTATTATTTTCATTTCATCATTGATGTTATCCACATGTTGTAAGAGGACACTGAAACTGTAAGAATAAACAATGAATGGGTTTTGAACTTTGGTTCAAATCATGTTCTTTCCACTGAATCTTCCTGTTTTCAAAATAAAGTGGCATTGGTAAAATGCAACATTGTTTTTGTTGTACATCTGCTGTACATGCCTTTTTCTATGCATTAGAAAACAATTTTCTACCATATCTTAATTTCCTCCCCATAAATGTATGCTTGCATGTCTTACCACTTATTTCAAGTTCTGCCCAATGTGATTTCTTTCCATTTGCTGCTTCCTCAGAGGACATAATTGTGTACATCCTCCGAGGGTCAGGGGGCTCGTATTTTTCTTTGGGCATGCCTATTGAATTAAGAAAAGAAACCAATCAGTATTCTGAAAAAGAATGTAACTGAAGATAACATCTTTTTAAAAAGTAGACATTCACATTATGAGCTCTAAACACCACTCCTACTTAAAAAGAACTAGGAAGCTCCTTGGATAAACAGCAGATTTCAAGTCAAAAAAAAGTCTGTGAAATAAGAAAAGGTACTGTGTCTGCAGAGGACAAGGAGCAGACCTGACAAGGTTCCTACGGTACAAACAGAACAATCTAAACATCAAAAGAATGATGAGTCATTATAAGCTGCGTGAACTAATAACTTTTTCAAAATCAGTCACCTGAAAACTGGAAAATAAAAGGCAATAATCAAATATCCTGCATTTCTGGCAGAAATACATGAGGGAATGCTTTCAACAGAATTCAAGTTAATGAATGTAAAAAGAGTTCACAACTCCCAGTGAAAAGAAATGGTTTTAGGTAATGACCATGAATGGTAAATAAAATCATGAAGTGAAAAGCACTATGCTCTTGCCCTCTCATCCAAAAATTTAAAAATTAAAAACTGATCGTGAACCAAATCAGGTCTCTCTAATTTATAGAAAACAAAGGAAAGAGAGGGACAGGTTCAAAATAACATAAGATACAGCAAACATACTAAACACTACAGAACCATACACTTGAAAACTAAGACAGCAAATTTATGTTATATATAGTACCACAATTAAAGTTCTAGATAACTTTTAAAATAATACAACCATACAGTCAGATGCAGAATATGGAACATTCTATGTGACAAAAGACCCAATATTTTAAAGAAATGAGTGACAAGAAAAGGAGGCAGAAGATATTTATAGGGGTTACGGAAAAGGGAAACTAATAAAATGCAATTAATCCAAAGACCTTGTTTAGCTCTGATCTGAACAAATACAAATGGACATTTAAAAAAATTACACAAACTTGAAAGAGTAAAAATTAGATAATACTAAGGAAGTATTATTCACCTTGCTTGTGGCTTTTTAAATCATTATCTGCTGTACATTCTGAAACATTCAGATAAAATGAAATCTCACTCTTGCAATTCCCTTTATTTCATCTTATTCATCTGGATGACCCATAACCAGGTTTTAACCAACTCTCCACCTACAAATAGTAACATATCCAAACATACCTGGGAGATAAAAAAAAAAAACTTCCATCATGCGAATTTAAAGTGAGCCCAGTCAGTAATTACTTACCTCAAATCCTCAAATGGACTCTTTGTGTTGTCCAGAAAATATACAAATTGTCCTAGTTACTTTTTCAGGGGGTGGGGGTGGGGTGGGGTGTGGAGGGTGTCTCTCTCTTTAAACCTCTAACACCTATATCCTATCTCTTCCCTCTTAATTGATGACCATCTTTCCTATTTTCTCATTAAAACAGAAAAACATCAAAAGAGGAATTTCTACAAATTCCATCCTAAGGTCATCTATGCTTTCTTTTATTAAGGACAAACTGCCCTTTTTGTACTTAAATTCAACCCTATCATCTTGGTTACTTAGGGACATAACTCAGCAATTCTCTTACTTTCTTCTATATCACATCTTCCCTCTACACTGGCTCTTTATTACCTTCAGTATATACACGGTATTTACTGTTTAAAAACAAAACAAAAACTCCATTTAGTTCCTCCTCATTCTCTTTACCAGCAAAAATCATGAGTTTTATTGTCTCCTATTTCCAATTAAACCCATTTAAAAAATTAAGTGTTTTTAACAGTCAAGAAGAAAACCAGTGACCTCATATCCAGTAGCCATTTCTTGGACTTCTTTTTACTTGTCCTACGATTAGTATTTGACAGAGATAGTCACTTTCTCCTAGGAACACATATTTCACTTGGCTTCCAGGATGATCTCTTCATTTTCCTCCAATATCACTAGATTTAGTACACATTTTCTCACATAACCAGTGCTGAAAGGCTAGGCCATGTTTTGAATGTGTTTGATTAAAAGTTAAAGCAACCTTCTATGTAAAAATATGAAAAGACAAATTCCACTTATGAAAGGTACTGGGAATAAATTCAGAGACAGAGAGTAGAATGGTGGTTGACAAGGACTGAGCGGAAGAACATGGAAGATGAAGGACAGGGTTTCAGTTTTACAAGAGAAGACTTAACGGAGATGAAAACTGGTGGTGGCTGCATAAATTATGGAAATATTACAAAAACTATGAAATCTATGAATTTTGTGAAAACAGTACATCAGAAATAATTAAAATGGTAATTTTTATGTTTTGCATATCTTACCACAATTAAAAAAAAAAAAAACAGAAAAAAGCTACTTTCACTATGGTGTCTATATCACTCTGCCTCCTTACTGATGAAAAGCAGAACTATTTTTCAAACATAAAAATGGGTAAGTTAGTCAAAACACAGAAGGAGATAAGCGATCCTAAAATGTTTGAAATAAGAAAATAAGTGGTGAGACTAATCATATGCTTAGGGCACACCTACTGTTTTTGCCGAATATAATTAATAACTTCTCTTATATGCTTATTTCTTCTTTTTTTTTTTTTTGAGACCAGGTCTCGCTATTTTTGCCCGTGGAACCGCAGGCTCTTGTTGCCCGGGGGACCACAGACTCAAGCAATCCCCAACCTCAGCTTCCCAGGTAGCTGGGATTACATGCACGCCCAGCTATTTTTTTGGAACTAGGTCTTGCTACGGGCCCCAGGTGGGACTCGAACCGCGATCCCTAGTCCCGGCCGCTTCATAGGTTGAAGCTTACAGGCACAGCCACCGTGCCCGGCCCTTGCTTATTTCTTCTTATATGCAAACAATGACTGAAGATTTTAGACTGATGCAAAACACATAATACAGAGAAATAGTATATAGTAAAGAACAGCTTCCATCCTGTGTAGAGGACAATTTGGCAAGGCAAGTGTCCTTTCTGAGGCAGTAGCCTAGAAAATACAAGTGCTGCGTAAGGCAACCAGAGCTTGATAACAATAAACCTTAATATCCCCAAATATCATTATCTGATGAGATTTTACTTACAAAAATACCACCTAATCTGCACCGACTTTTCCAAATAGACCGTAAGAAATTACTCTGTTCAGCTGAAATTAGTATCCTGAATCTACTTACTATCAATCGACTTCCCAGTAATGTTTGGAAGTCTGATTTACCAATCTCATATGATCTTAGTGAAAATCTGATCACACTTAAGGGGAAATGATACAATGTCTCTAAAATAAGAAATACAAAAAACAAGCCCATTATCTGGGATCATTTTGTCATGGAGTGATGATTTCTGCCTACACAACCAAATACTCTCTTGGTTTTTAATAATGCAAGAAGGGTTGTCTCAAAACTTAAAAGACAGTTCATTACTCTAAACTTGAAAGCAGTGAGGAGACCTTCTCTTTTTCCCAAATTACAGGATTCAAAAGCATGCCAAGAATACTACAGAATAAAAGAAATGGTAAGTAGAATGATTTAGTTTTTGCAAGAAGCAGCATGAGGAGACAACTGCCCACTGAGCAACCCATTTTCCTGGAAATCAGACAAAACATATTATTAGAGACTAAGTAATTTAGAATTTTTCCAATGTTTCAAAATTAGCAACAGATCTTGCTCTCTAAAATATACAGATGTCACTGCAAGTTACTATCTAAAAGAGAACAAAGGTTTCTAAAATAGACCCAAGGACTGTCAAGATGAATTACACAGGACAGAGTCAGCCTGGGTGGTCAACTGATTACCCCTCCAATCCAATGCCAGATGTCACTACTGATCCTAGCAGCATAAAATCCATCCCCGTTCTAGATCTCAGAATAAGTTACTCATGATTTTAGAATAGTTATTTACCTTAAAGAAACACAGGACATAATTAATCAGATTAGAAAAATATATTTTCATGAGGTAATATTTATAAAATGGCTTAAGATACAGAAATAACAAAGTAAAAAGAAAATAAGAACTAAAAGCTGACTGAAAAGAAGACATCTACAAAGGTCCAGCATAAAATGTTACCTAGGCCTCTAACCACAGTCTCCAACAGATTACAGTTCCTACTTACAGACCTTTAATCAAATCTATTTTAACTCTTCTCTAGCTAAGCGTGAATAGAAAGAAACAGCTAGTAGAAACCGGGACATGAAGGAAAAGGTATAATAGCCACTGGTCTTTTTTCTATTAGGAATCAAATTTATGCACACAATCAAATACTGGACAAGGACACTAAACTACAAAATTTCTTAATAAACATCTACAAAAACCAGAGCTGCAATTTACCAATCATAACTGCCCATAGCTAACAGGTTATACCATAGCAGCCTGCCTATCCCCCACCCCATCTAGATATAAATTTCAAAATGAATCTCTGAAGGGAAAACAACAGAAGTACCTAAGGACCCACCCACATTATATCTGAATAACAGACAACACAGAGAGGTCAATGTTAAACACAAATAAGTTTAACACATACACAGCATGATGACTACTGTGAGAGGGAGGAGGGTAGAAGAAGGAAGGAAGTAGTAGAGGTAGAGAGGAAGAGTACAGAAACAGAAAAAATTTTTCACACACAGAAAACAAAAACTACCAATAAAGAAAAAGAAATCAAGTATAGGAAAATACGAGTTGAGATAAAAAGGTAGAATACAAATAAGTATTTGAATATTAGAATTACAATGAACGACGGTGAGGGAAAAGATGCAAGTCACAGAATACATAAACATAATTCCAGCTAAAAGGGAAAACTAGACAAAAGAAAATATAAAGTTTTCTGGAAAAACAAAAGTAACTCTTAATACAACATCTAAAACAGCAATTACCTACTATAACTCTGCAAATCTACCTTTAAGTATTCACCCAGCAGAAATAAAAATACATTCACAAAGACAGTTATAGAAATATTCCTAATAGCATTATTCATAACTGCCAAAAACAGAAAACTACTCAAATGTTCATTTAAGTGGCACAAACTGTGATATAAAAAACTGAATACTACTCAGGAAAAAAAATGAAACTAAAACATACATATCCATGTGTGTAACACTAAAGCACTGTACTGAATTAAAAGTGCAAAACAGACTGCACTTACGGGAACTTGTGGAGACAAACTATAACTGTCTTTACAAGGAGCAATGAAAATACTCAGTTTAAGTAAGGTATGGTTTTCTTCAGTAAAAATACTTATCAAAACTTCAAACTATACATTTAAGGTCAATATATTTCATTTTATGGCTCCGCATAATTTTGAGGTAAATTTTACCTCACCTAAAAATCAGTCTAAATACTTGGTTGAGTGCAAAGACAAGGGGGGAAATTTTCAAACAAGCGATTATTAAGAAAGCATACAATCCATGTACTCTTTTCTAAATAATTACTTAAAACATTGCTCATAACAAATGTAACTAACAGACCACCAATAAGAATACATGGTTAACACTATGAAAAGCAGTGTGGAGGACCCTCAAACTAATGAAAATGGAACTACCATTTGACCCAGCAATCGTTCTTCTGGGAATCTACCCAAAGGAGACCTCAATGTGGGTACAAAGGGACACCTGTGCTCGGATGTTTATTGCAGCACTATTTATAATTGCAATAACTTGGAAACAACCCGAATGCCCCAAAAAAGATGACTGGATAAAAAAGATGTGGTATGTATTACACAATGGAACATTACGCATCAATAAAAAATGACAAATTTGATGATTTTCTGGTAATATGGATGTACCTAGAAGAAATCATACTGGCAGAAACAAGTCAGAAGGAAAAAAACAGATACCAAATGGTTTCACTAATATATGGACAACCAAATGAAAGTACACAACTGCGGGAGGGGACCAGATGGAGTGGCCAGGGAGAGGAGGTGGTGGGGACCCCCAGGGACCTCAATGATGTGATTGATGTGAAATATATATATATGTATAAATTAAAATTAAAAAAAGAAAACATGGTTAAAAAAGTTACTATATAGGACTATACTCAATTATTTACTGATTATAGGACTTTTCAAATTAGTACTTATGTTGACAATGTTAAGAAACAAGATTTTTAAGGTAAGAAAACATTTGTAAATCAAATTAAATGAAAACACAAATATGATAACTGACTGGAAAATAACAAATTCATAATTTCTAATTTGTGTCTAAGTACTTCCTGAATTATTTTTCTCTAGAAGTAAAATTACTTCTGGAATAGCAGCACTTCTAATTCTCAATTTTGAGCAAAGTTCTTTGTAAAATGGCCAGTTAAAAGTTTGGGGCAGGAGTGTTTTAAATGAACTTGGGAACATCTTTTAGTGCCAAAAAGCTAGGTCTACTTAGGTCATTATGTCAAGATGATATGAGTCATATCTAGGTAAAAGTCTCCACTGGACAAAATTGTGGCAATTTTAAATAAAATAATCATAATAGAAGGGAATAGACTGAACCATTAAAAATGTGTGGATAACAATCATTTGTACTGCAGAAAATAAAGTTGGCAGTGGCAAAAGATGGATTGGTAGAACAAGAAACTACTGCAATAATCAAAGTAAGAGTAATCAAGGCAGTGAGGATGAGAGAGAAAGGGGGAGAGGTGGCCACAAAAGTGTGGGGGTAGTGATAAATTAACCACCCTTTGAGGCACCTAATCAACTGAGAATTGGCAACTAAGAGACTATCTCAGCAGAACTGTGTTTCACAGTAATCCAAAAGCCCAGGCGACAGAAAAGTCCTACTTTAAGAAAGAATGACAGTTAATAAATGAAGAATGAAAGCATTTTTAAAGCAATACAAATTTGTAGCTGATGAATTAGGAATTTTGATCAAGAACTGGACAAAGTTAAAACTGTTGGAGGAATCAGACCGGGCACGGTGGCTTGTGCCTGTAAGCTTCAGTCTATGAAGCAGCCGGGGCTAAAAAACAGCTGGGTGTTGTGGCGCGCACCTGTAATCCCAGCTACCTGGGAAACTGAGGCTGAGGATTGCTTGAGTCTGTGGTACCCCGGGCAACGAGAGCCTATTTTTCCACAGGCAAAAATAGCAAGACCTAGTCTCAAAAAAATAAAATAAAATAAAATAAAACAAACAAACAAACAAACAAATAAATAAAACTGTTGGAGGAATCACTGGCACTGTTGTCGTAACTAAAGTAATACCACCACCTAGGTTGTTTTCTGACCACAAGCAGAAAATGTTAAAGGGTGGAATAAACTTTTATCTTCCTAAATCTTAGCATCAGTGGGAGAACTGGATCGCTTGATGTGAAAGGATATGAAGTATATACCAATGTTTACCTTTATTAAGAACTGGAGAAATTGGTCTGATAACACCAAAGAAGCAATCAGACAAAATGATAATGCAGGACTTTCTGCAAAATAATTGGTCTGCTGCCTTCAGCAACTGATTAGGACTATTCTAGATTCAAAGAGAATTAGGGATATAATCAGATGCAAAATGAACAGTCCCTATACAGGATTCACAAATTAGCAATAAAGGACATTTTATGAACAGTTTCAAACAGTGGGTTAACCAAGTTCATATTTACATATTCTGGTGACATACCAACAGATACTTTTTTTATAAAAGGTATTCTAAGTTAAATTATGTAAGTTACATTAGTTCAGTCCTTTTTAAGGAAAATGAAGTCATGTTACAGGCAATCTCAATTGAAAAGACAAAATATTAACTTTAACAACTTTTTCCTTTATGTGCTTTTACTGCTTTTAGCAGCTTATGTGCTTTATTTTTCCCCAAACATAAGGAGGAAGGAGGTTGGGTGTAGGGGAAAGAGAGGAAGCAGGAAGAAATAACTTTATGTGTAGAAAGACTTTTATTCTTTTCAGAGCTACAAGTTAGGGCACATTTAAAAAGGTTAAAAAAAAAAGTTTAAAAATGAAAAAGATAACTCATTAAAAAATTTAATGTGGAAAAAAAAGAAAAGGCAGTGACACTAACATTGGTGACTATTTCTTTCAATCAAATTTTCCACTAGGTTTTTCTCAATTTTTCACTAAATCCTATATTGATTTTTCTTAACCTCCATGGGATTTCTTAGCAGTCATCTCCATGTTCACTGCAGATAAAGTTAATTTAGGTCTTCGTTCCTCAGCTTCAACTATTACTAACCTCTTCCTCTACATGTCAGTCTTCCTGACAGATGCCTGCTAATGCCACTCTGTTAACGAACTAAGATGGCCCCTTACTACCTACCTACCTACCTACCTACCTACCTACCTACCTACCTACCTACCTACCTACCTACAGTCCAAACTTTAAAGTACTTTACAATTTGGGTTTAGTCAACTATTCTCTCCATCACTCACACATACTACTCTACAGACCCAAAGGTAACTGCATAGACATAGCCTTTTAATATATGCTAATACCTTCACCCTAAATTCCTAGCAGTCCTCATAACACTTCAACTAAGGCACAAAAAGTTCACTACTCCTTCCTCTGTACATCATACATTGGCTGTAGTACCCATCATCCTAGTTTGTATCTTGCACTATTGTAATTCAGAATCAAGTTTTCATAGAATAGAAAAAAATCCAAAAGCTAATCAATATCAGAACCACACTTAAGAGTTTTTTGTTTGGGGGTTATTTTTGTTGTTGTTTTTTGCAGAATCATTCATTCAACAAGTATTTCCTAATGAATCACACTGGTACTAAAAACAAACAATAAAAAATATACATCTTGAATCTTTACTTACTGGGAGAGCAAACAAAAATTTCTATGCAATCATACTACAACCTTTTCTTATTTTTACAGCCAACGGTAGACAAACTATCACCCTTCAAAATATGTTCCACATTTCCTGATCTCCATACTATTGGTAGTATCATTTCACACTGAAATCCTGTTCATTCTTCAAATCCAAACCCAAATACTATCCCCAACCAACATCCCCCCCATGCCAGAGTAGGTTATAAACTGTTTCCCCATACTCCCAAGTTCTTGTCCCATAGCTCTAGAACCATGAGTGTATTCCACAAAACAAAACTAGGTAAGTTTGGTGAATGTAATTCTTCAAAGACCAGTAGACTGAAACATAAAATATGGCTCCTTCCCAATAACATTACAGCCTACTATTTCATCCCTTACAGTGAGAAGATACACTTGCAGTAACTTGATGAATCATGTCTAAAACTTTCAAAACAGATTTGAAAACGCACTTTTGGAAAGGGAAGTAGAATTCCTTTCATGATTTAAAAATGAAAAAGGAAATATCCAAAGAAAATGAATCATACATAACCACTCTACCAATTACTACAAAAACATCAGGTCATTTCTCCATAAAAGGAGAAAAAATTCCTTTTTTAATATAATCTAAAGGTCAATTATTATTCACAGGTACAATATAAAAATATTGTATAAAACAAATATTAACCTGCACTCTGTTTCTATCAGGAAATGTAAGACATTTTAAAAAGTCACATCGTTAGGCTTTTTAATGGAAATATTCTGGAATATAAAATATATTAGTTATGGCAAAGATGGCATACTTATCATACTCTTTAAATAACTCATAAAATGTTAACATCTTCTGTTTTTGCCAAATATATTAGCTACAAATGAAGAACAAAATGTGACTCCATAGTAAATAAACCCAGGTGACTTCCTGGAATACATTACCAAGTCTTTTTATAGCCTCAATTCAGGTAAGGCACTTTCTACATCTCACGTCAAACCAAAATCATTCTGACTCTAAATGGTATCACATCACATCTATTTTTCCCAGGTTTCTACGAAGACTAGCCAGTTAACAAAAATGATAAACCTCATCCAAGAGCTGTCCATTGCAGCAAAATGTCTATCACAAATGCCAAACAAATATAAACAGATAACACCTTTTACCTAAAAACCAAAATTTAAGCTCTAACTGTGGATTTATGTATTTCAAGGCTACTATTAAAAAAGGTCAATGATACCATGGCATGTATCTAAGGATTCATGATAATCTCTCAAACCAAAGAATCTAAATTGCATTAAGAGGGGACAGATTAAAAAACTAGAAAGGTATCAAAAAATTTTACTGAAAAGTAGAATTGTCATCTTGGTCTTCAAACCTGCCCCTCTACCTGTGAGTCCCACTCAGTTTTAAAAGCCAGAAATGAGTACTAAGTTGACTCCCTCTCCCATCTAATCATAGCTTTCATATGGATTCTCTAATTTGAGCCCATTTTACCTCCTCAGTCTTTCTTACCAACTCTGCCCTAATTCCTCAGAGCTGTTTCATCAGCCTCAGACCCAAGTTATCTCTTCTGCTCTCCCCATCCTAGATATGTTTCCCACCCCCCCCAAGTGTTCTAAAAAAACAAGTACTTCTCATATTCCTAAAAGTACATCTCCACCTTTGAACCTTTCCATCTCTGAACCTTTGGAATCCTGGCAGAAGATGCTCAAATATGTGTTTAACTAAACAGAGGAAACCCAGGTTAATTTACAAAACAACCAAGGTCTTTCTATTACTTACCCCCTGTAGGTCTGTTCAGTTTCATGATCTAAATCTTCACAACTCCCACTTACCTGACCAAACTTCATGATTTTAAAAATGCTACTGTTTCTGACTAAAATGCCCATCTCTCCCTCCCACCAGACATGTTTGGCACCTAAAATTATGTCATCTAAGATATGTAACTTCAATAAAGGGTCCTTCTTACCTACTCCAAAGCAAAGGAAGAAGCAAAGGAATTTATAATTTCCTGCTGAGTTATTATGAACCATGAGTATATTTCTATATCCACGTATCACTCACCTACTATAAAAAAAACTCACATTTTACATTTATACATAAAATATTTGTATATCTTCAGAGCCTGGCAAGTGCTAAGAACTCAATAAATACTTGATAATAAATGAATTCAAGGTTAGAAACTGTGAGAGTGAAAAAGCAACCAACATGTAAGAGATAAGTGTGCTAACAGAAACACATAAGAAAACCTAATAACTTGGGGCCTCACCTTACAGGCAAAATCTAGAAAAACCTGATAGAAACTAGTGGTCAAAGACTGAGAAGACTGGCTTGCCGACAGCCTGCAATAAGAAGTGAGGAAAGTTACGTTAATTAAGTTCAACTGCAAACATAATCTTAGTGACAGATCATGGAGAAAAAAAAAAACCTCAGATATGCTGTCATGCTTTGCACTAGGCATATATTAACAGCTAAGCTCTGTAGAGTACTCACCACCAGTAAGACCTATCAGGCACTTCACAGGCATTATCTCATTTATCTTTAAGGTTCCTGTAAGCAGATAGTATTATTCTCCTCACATAAAGGATGACCCAGAGAATGAAAACCTTGCCTAAAATTAAATAGTAGTGACACAAGTGTGATTTTAACCCCAGTCTGATCTAAAGGTCTGTGCTTTCAAACACTACATAATAATTAACCTATATTATCTCAAATTAATTCTCATAGAAACCCATGAGATACATGATATTCTCATCATCTTATTATTATTATTTTTTTTTTTTTGCCCATGGAACCGCAGGTTCACGTTGCCCGCGGTACCAAAGACTCAAGTAATCCCCAGCCTCAGCTTCCCAGGTAGATGGGATTACAGGCGTGCGCCACCATGCCCAGCTATTTTTTGGCATTAGGTCTCACTGTGTTGTCCCGAGAGGGACTCAAAACCGCCATCCCTATCCCCAGTCGCTTCATAAGCTGAAGCTTTACAGGCACGAGCCACCGTGCCTGGCTTCTCATCATCTTGTTTGGATGAGGAAAATTGAGATTCAGTTTTTATAAACAATTTGCCCAATCACACAGTCTGTAAGTAAAGCTGAGATTTGAACCTTTGATAATAAAATGCAAAAATGTAGCAAATATATTCTGCCTCACACAACTCTGTAAGATTCTGTCAAAACTAAAATCTCATACTAGTTTTCCAAATACTACACTGCTGATCATGAACTCTCTAGGTTACCTAACAAATGTATCATCTTTCCAAGTTAACTGCCCCACCTCTACTCACTACTTCCAAACTCTCATTAGTATCTAAGACAACAGAACTCAATCATACCAGGAATCCTATAAACACTTAAAAATTGACTAGTATACATGAAAATGCATCTGTGTATTTAAACTATAAAATGACACTAAAAATACTATTAAGAAAAAGAAATGTCAAAAGTATACCCAAAAAAATTTCTAGTGTACTTGAAAGTATTTTCATTTATGTGGATTACACCTATCAAGATTTACCATACTAGAAATTAGAACAAAGGAATTTTTGTGAAAAAGAACAAAGGAATATCTTTGAAAACAGAGAAAATTTTAGGGAGCAGGTAACATAGTTTACTTTTTTTTTCAGCCTGCCAGCAGGTAGTCACAGGGCCACCTGCACACCTTTGCCAGCAGGGAGGCAAGGCAGATATGAACTCTGGGTTAGACCCCCCTGAGCCTGGAGAGCCTGGGAGGGGACCCCGGGTGGGATTTTAGCCCCATCCACCAGCGTATGGTTGCACCCGGCAGCCATCTGCAGCCCAGACAGGCCCCAAGAGGGCTTGGAATGGTGAATGTTCTTTCCATTTTACTCTCACTTCAGCTAATCTTCAGGAGGAAGAACATAAATAATACAAGCTCTTATCATAGAATGGGTGAGGGGTCAGGTAAAAATCCAGCCTACAAGTCTGAGCTAGACACAGGAGATAGACTATGGAGAAAACCAGTACATGTGAGACTGGAGAAACAACTATAGAAATATGATGTTACCAAGTGCACCTATGTGCTCACCAGGTCTGGAAGAGCCAAGCTCTCATTTCTGAAATGCCTTTAGGAGAGCAAGGCACCCTTCCCCCCACCATGGGTGGGGAAGAGGAAGGTCAAAGAGTGGGGGCAACGGCCATTCAGAGATGCCTGTATCCACAGAGAAATTTCTTCACGACAGTGGCTGTGGCTGCGGGTGAGGCCCCCTAAACCAGACACCAGAACCATAGGTAAAGCAGTAAAACACAGAGAAGGGACTGAAGAAGACAGCATGCTGTTGGACAGACCACAAATATAGACTGGCTGTCTAACACAAGGTTAACACTGAAAAAAACCTACCAGTCCCAAGAACACAGTCCCTCATCCAATGAAAGGACACTGGCACAGGAAAGAGACTAATGGACTTAACACATACTAGCAAACAACAAAGAGAGGGGTTTGAGTGAATGGAGGGGGAGCGTTAGGGCGGGGAAGGTATCTCAAAAACCATTAAGGAGGTTGTGATTTAAAGAATAAAATTTAAAAGTTAAAAAAAAAACAACAACATAGCATTATATGTTTTGCAAATGTGGTTAACCATTGACAGGCTTCTAGACAACCATGCTGAATTCAATCTGATCAGATTGAATGATCACATGATTTTGCTAGCCACTGAAAAATGCCAATGTACTCTCCTAATATAAATGTGAGAAACACTCTCTTAGACCATCAATTCAAATTGACTCAGCCAGTATTTGAAATCAACTAGGAACTCTACCCAATTTTTTTTAATTACAGTAAAATATAGCTCTAAAATATACAGCTTTACAGCAAATGTAATACTCAATACTAAGCTCTAATAGGGAAAATAGCATTCCCATCTGTATCCACAGTGCCCAGATTATAACGGACAGTCCAAAGTAGTACACTAATGTGCAATTAAAATGTAATTCTAACCATATGCACCTGCAGAGTAGCATACAAATGCATACAAAAAGAAGCTAAACATGTACAACACATGCAAGCACCACATGAAACTACCAAAAACGGTCATACTGAGCCATAAAGTATAAAGGAATACTATAAAGGTATACTGAGCCAGATCAATAAACCTCAACTGAACTCAATCACAAATTAGTTTATAAATTTTAATCTCTAAGTCAGAATTATAGATGAACATACCAAGAAAGCATTAAACAAATGAGATCTATGATCCAATCAGTAAAACTTAAGTTCCCCACTAATACCAGCATATTAAATCAAAACCAAGATTTGTGTAGTAAATCTCACCAAGATCAAAAAGGTAAACAGAGGGGAATCATCAATCCTAAATCTGTTTCTACTAACAAACAGCAGTCACCTAATTCATAGCATCAGCACCAAATGATGGCTGTCAACAGAAAAATTTTCATTTTAGTATTGTACTAGACTTTATGTATTTGTTCCTCCCTCTCTCACAATGAATAAGTTTAGCCAACACTACCTAGTGGGAATTTCGGTCTTTGGAACATTCAATACTTACTTTAGCTCCTAGTTCACGCATACAATCATTTGAGAAGCTCTAATGTACTAGTTTACAGTTTTAGGTCACTGAACCTTTCTCCTCCCCTCAACTCCCCTCAAAGGAAATTATCCATGAAATGCTACCTTACAAACTATCAAGAAGGCTTAAGTCTTTAACACTACAATATTGCTTTAGCCATTTAGACATTTCAGAAGATTTGGAAAGAAAACTGAAGAAATAGTATACAAACGAAATTCAATTATACACCACTTTCTGATTGCAGATGTATGATTGACTTTTCCTAAAATATGGAATGTTTCACAAGAATAGCATTCATAAATTAACATTAGAGAAGTTTCCAGTGAATAATCAAAAAAGAATCACAAGTACTTAAAAATCCTGCCAGTTAGTTCTATTATATCAACATGATGAGCCACTAATGTAAATGGTTGGAAACTGGGAGCAGCAACAGGGTGTCCTTCTATTATCAAATCTACATTAAAAAAAATTCATTTCAAACCACAGCATCAGCAGAATGTGTTAGTACAGTGAGATTAAAAACACAAACTAGGCCAGGCATGGGGGCACATGCTTGTAAGTGGCAGCCTAGGAATCCGTGGCTGGGGCCAGGTTCGAGTCATGCCAGAAGCACATAGCAAGACCTAGTTCCAAAAAAATAGCTGGGCGTGGTGGCACATGCCTGTAATCCCAGCTACCTGGGAAGCTGAGGCTGGGGACTGCTTGAGTCTGTGATACCCTGGGCAATTTGAGCCTGTGGTTCCACAGGCAAAAACAGCGAGACCTAGCCTCAAAAATCAATCAATCAATTAATTAATTAATTAATTAATTGAAGTTTCTTCACTTGTAAAATGCTGATATCTACAATTTGAGAATGGACAAAATGAGATGACATATGTACAGCACAGAACCTATCGCATCATTAGTATTCAATAATTTTTTCTTTCTGTGACATTCAGTCTGTCTGCTTTGTATACTCCAATAGTTATCTGAAGTTTCAAAAAAATTAGAAACCAAATGAAAATTCTTTAGCTGTCCCAAACTATAGTTTTCATTTTCAAAAATTTTATATTAAAATATACGAAGGGAACCATGGTCAAAATCACCAAGTTAACTTCATCAGTTATATAATGCTTTTTGTAGAAGAAAAAGATTATGCTGCTCAAAAAGTTGATGGCAAATAAAAATTTTCACCTAATTTTAATAAGTTTTATCTTCATCAAAGATAACTTATTTTTTCATCTACCTCCCCAAACATCCCTCACACAAAATCAGCATAGTAAAAATCCATATGCAACTACTCCATCTATCTAGAGAATCACCAGTAACATTCTTTTGGGATACAAAGAAGACATTCTAATTTCTATTTTAATTATTTACATTACTTTGTAGAGATATACATTTGTAGCAAAGAACTCTGAAAGAAAATGGCTAGCTTAAAGATTCTCTGCTTACAACTATTCCACACTTAAAAACTGCATCAAGTATCCAACTGAGCTCTGGGCAACTGAGTATTAATCTAGCACACAGAACCACAAAAAGTCAATAGAGGCAAAAGCTTTGAAATATTGCAGATAACAAGAATCAGCACCTAACTACCAACACTAGAATCACCCCAGCTCTCAGCAGAATCAACCTAGATGAACATGAGAAACAGTGAAAATGAGGTCCAGGCGTTAAATGAAAATGGGAATGAAAATGAGAAACAATAGCTTCAAGGCAGATTACACACTTATCATGAACATTTAAATATGATACTGAGAGATGTGGGAGTCACTACTATAGAACTTTATGAGGAAACCTGTAAATAGGGAAACACTATATACCTTTTTAAATGCAGATTACTCTTAAACAAAAAAACCTATGTAAATTTTGATATTAATAAATGACCAAGGAGTCTTCCACTCCTGAAATGAGCTGATTTCAAGTCACACATTTTTAAGCTGAATGGCATTTGTATTTTCCCCTATCCTTTCAACTGACATGATGGCCAAGACACAGAACTCTTTCTAAATAATTAATTCACTCTTGTTTATTTCTAGACAATTTGTATTTTTCCCTTTATGTTAGCTTCTTTTGATTATAAGAGAAAATGTCTTTAATAAAAGTTTTAATATTATGAATTCATTACCACCTTCAGTGAAGAAATGCTTTTGTTTTTTGTTTTCTTTTGAGACTAGGTCTCGCTATTTTTGCCGGTGGAACTGCAGGCTCTTGTTGTCCGGGGTACCGCAGACTCAAGCAATGCCCAGCCTCAGCTTCCCAGGTAGCTGGGATTGCAGGCGCACGCCACCACACCCAGCTATTTTTTTGGAACTAGGTCTCACTACGGGCCCCAGGCGGGACTTGAACCGCGATCCCTATCCCTGGCCGCTTCATAGGCTGAAGTTTACAGGCACAAGCCACCGAGCCCAGCCCCAGTGAAGAAATGTTAGTTTTTTGAAATCACATAAAATTCCACATAGAAAACAATTTTATGTGACTAAAAAGTCAATTGTTTCAAGGATACATTTGAAAAATGTACATATATTAAAATTTTATCTGCTTAGCTTTAGATGTAAAGGCAACCGAAGGCCAACAGGTGCCAAGCCTTTCTTGATCTTTCCTCCTCATTAAGTAATTTCCCTCTTTTCTTCTACTTTGCATTTTTCCAAATAGCAGCCTATATATAACCTTTTCCATTTTAACCTCCCACTTGCTTTCAGGTCAACCTACGATCTGACATCTATAGACCTAGCCTCATAAAAATTTTCTCTACTCACAATTTTCCCACCTCTCTTCAACTAAATTCTTCATGACCACATTATAGATGGACAAAAATCACATCTCTTTAAACCGAGGACTATCTCAAGCTGTTTCTGGTCTACTCTTCCTTGCATGCCATGTTTCACAACTCAAGCTGTTTATAACTTGACTTTGCACATGCCTACTCAGTCTAACTCCTATTCACCCTTCAAAATTCAGTTCTAAGATCTAAGAAGACTCCTTCCGGTTTTCCAAGTAAAAGGTTACTACAGCATTTCCCTAAATATGTTTTATAGTCCTAATTACTACATAACCTGACCAATACTTTATTGGTTCATTTGTCTTTCTACAATACTGTATAATCACTTGGACAAAAGACCGTAAGTCCTGTAATGGTAGCAAGTCTAGACACATGGAGACTGACATGTAAATGCTTAATGATTACTTTTGGTTGGAACTGAATTTGAGTTATTTTTAAATGCCATATTCAAGTATAATCACTTATGCAATCACTTATTTTGAAAATGTGAAACTTGCAACATGATGGATATAATAGGAAATTTGAATGTAACCCAACCATGCGTAACCCATTTGTTTATGTGTGTGGTTGGGTATGTGTGGTTGGGTTTGCCTGCAAAAAGCATAAGATAAAGATAGTAAAGTGTACTCAGCTAAGTTGTACAAAAATACACAAAACAGCTAAATCACTGTGTGAGGGTATGTATTAATATAACATTTCAGGTGACTTCAGGTAACCCTCTTGCCACCATTTCCAAGTAACTCAAAAGTAGCAACCTCTCTAATGCCCATTCCACAAATAGACCAGTCTTTCTCAAAGTAGTGTCTGTTTAGTGTAAATTTATATATTTCTTAGCATTTCACATGTGTAAAACTGCTACTGTCTTTACAGCATCCTTTTTAAAAAATAAGTAAGTGACATTTTTGATTGTTGTTACCTAATCCCATTTCTTGGCCCCATAAATCCTGGATGTAGGTTTTACTGTACAATTTTGTATAGCATGCTGGTTTTTAAGGAACTGAATATATAAAATTATCAGTGCTCAGATATAAGAAAGTTTCTATATTCCAATTTCAATAGCTTATCAAATGAGAATTCCACCCTCCCCAAATTTCACAAAACATTCCTTGGCCATAATGCAATGGACTGTAAGAATAGTCATAATCGTTTGACTTTGGGAGCTCTGACTTCTGTTGGGCACAGGATTAACTTTTTTTCCAGCTTCAACTCTAGAGCCTGCCTACGTCTGAGAAGACAAAATCTCAATGCCTTCCTTTCCATGTGCACCATTTAGTGTTTCATTGTTTTGATTTCCTTTAACTTCTTTCAAAATATTATCAAATCTTGATTTTAAAAACTACCCCACACTACAGAGCACATGGGCAGTTCTCAAGCCCACAAAAAAAGGAACCAGACACTGTACTAAAGTCAAACAGATTCAAAAATCAATAATTTCACACTATCACAATATGATCTGATTTTTAGATTCACTTTATCTTCCACACCTATGCAAAAGTGATCTCTAAATCACCTTGTTCCCTTACTAAAACACTTTGGCTTCCTCCTTTGCCACAGGATAAAGATGCAAATTCATTTCACTTTTTGGCTTAGCAAGCTTGCGCCTTCAAAATCAAGGATAGGGCTCTTTCCTTTCCACCTGAAAGCAGCCACTAGGTAATACAAAATGGGCAGTTACAAATACATCCAGGAGCTAGAGGAAGTAGTCCAACATAATGCACTTTCTTCTCAGGGGGCATTATTAGCAGTAGTGCTAGCTGCCAGTCCTCCAAAGGGCTCCCCACCCAACCTGGCCAGATAAAGCAAACAGAGTGGGACGTAAGGTTAAGCAAGTTTATATCATATTATCAAGTTTATATCATATTATCACATTAGTGTGCACCATGGTAGTCAAATACATACAATTCCAAAGGGTAAACATATGATAAGCGTCATGGTGTTAATCAGCTGAAGTTGCTAGAGGTCTTCAATCTGTTGCTGAGGAGAAAGCTGGATGCCACTGTGGGACTGAGAGCCCTGAATTCTTATTGGGTTGGTAAAGATGCCATAAATTTTTTTAGGTTATCCTCACGGATCCCTTCCACAAAGATATCAGAAGAAATCCTGATACCAAATGGATCACTAAAGTAGTACACAGCCAGGCACTGTGGCTCGTGCCTGTAAGCTTCAGCCTATGAAGCAGCCGGGGTTAGGGATCCCGGTTCGAGTCCCGCCTGGGGCCCATAGTGAAACCTAGTTCCCAAAAAAATAGCTGGGCATGGTGGCACATGCCTGTAATCCCAGCTACCTGGGAAGCTGAGGTTGGAGATTGCTTGAGTCTGTGGTACCCCAGGCAACGAGAGCCCACAGTTCCACGGGCAAAAATAGAGAGACCTAGTCTCAAAAAAAAAGGAAAAGAAAAAGAAAAGAAAGTAGTCCACAAGGACAAAGCTGTGAGAGTTGATATGTGCAGGCTCCAAAAACTTTGGAAAGGGCCACAAAAATCCACCACATCTTTGATGGTTATCACTGTGCAGCTTGCAGAAAACACAATACTCTCCAGCTCCACTGCCATCATTAATAAGTAATATTTGTAAAATTCCTACCTACCTAATAAACAATTTAGGACAGTCCTCTTTCCCCCATCGAAAAAGCTGAACACACTTCTGCAGGTTCATCTCCAGTCATTCTTTCTGTTCCTGAATCACTTCACCATAGGTCTTATCCCAACACTTGGCACCGCACCTATAGGTCCTTCTGTTTGAATACACACCTCTCCAATTTGGCAAAGATCTACTCTTATTTTCTGTAAACTGTTCCCAAACCTTCCACAAATTTAATCATTGTCTCTTCTGTTCTCCCACAGCACTCTATATACCAACTCTCTATATACCAACTAAGCCCATAGACTATAATGGCAGAAACCTGAACTCTCAGAATCCAACATTGTATTCAGTATATACTATTCCTTAACACAAAACTTATCAAGAAAATACAAAGAGATGAGGGAGAGGTAAAGTCCAGAGAAGAACGAGGACAAGACAGCCTCAAGGAAAACCTATCTTGGATCAAAATAACCTTCTCTTTATTCCTATACCAAAATATGGTACTTTCTTTTGTAACTCTAATATACACAGGCTAGATAGACAAGTTAACAGTTTAGATTATTCAGCATTTCTTAACTTCATATATGTATTTTATTAGTCACACTTCATCTTAAAATGGCTACCTTCCAAAATGGAGCAGCAAGTAGAATTAAAGGAAAAACTACATCAATAAAAGATTTTATGGAAGCTAGAGATTTGAAATTAAAATTGGAAAATTTCCCTAGATAATAAACTTCCAATCAAAAGTGTAAATAGTATTGCATACCCACAAATTCATGCCTTTTCTCCATTAGATAAAAAATTTTAGTTAAACTTTTGAGTTGTTGTTTTTTGTTTTTGTTTTTTTTAATGAAAAGACCTGGATTCGTGGGTATGTAATACTATTTACACTTCTGAGTGATAGATACCTTAAAAAGATTTCCCAATCTAGGTATAAAAAAGTTACAGGTGTACTGAAGATATTAATATTAGACCCTTTACTCCTTAATGGTCCAAAAGCTACTCCTTTGAGAAGTCTTAACCATTTATCCCAGTATGCTTTACATGTATAGGATGGCTAATAAAAGGCATACCACGGTATGCCTACACATGAACAAAAAATTAAAAGTACAGTAGTCAAATTCCTACAAACCCAGCCTCTTGTCTGTTTATTCTAAAGGAAATAGATTGAAACTTCCCAGAAAACTTTCCAGTTATACTTTGCCACCAAGGAAATATCTGCAAACCAAACAGGCATTCAAAAAAGAAACTTCTTCAGTTATTGACCAAAACACTTTTGGAACCATGTAAAGGATGGACTTTAAAAGAGAATCTTCTGAGTATCACAAGAAATTTTAGATACTTTTTGTCACAATCTTTTTCAATTTCATTAAGTACCTTGTTAACCTGCTAAGAAGTGACTGGACTCAATCACCTTAAATAATTTCTGCCCATCTGCCCTCCCAAAGGAACGAATTCACAGCAACTGCATCAAATTCCCATATACTCTCATATTCACACAAGACATGGCCTTTCTCTGTAGTTTTTTTGGCAAGTTCCTTTAATCTTTCTGGTCTCAGTTTCCTCATCAGTAGCTAGTCAATATTTTGTTTAAAGTAATCAGATAACCTTGATCACTAGTCTGAAAACATTACGCGATTTATTCTCAAATTCATCAATTCGAAAACCTGAAAATCCTTCTGACATTACAAAAACTCTTCAAAACGTTTCGATCAACAGCCATACGAGTTCCTACAGGATACAAAATTATTTCATAAGTGTACCACAAAATACAACGTACTATTACACACCATTTAATTTTTTTCTTACTCAGTCATTCTCTTCCTCTCCGAAGTTAAAAAAAAAAAAATTACACGAACGGGAAAACACACCTGGAGAACTGTTAAGTATGGAGACTCAAACTGAAGCAAATTTTTCAAACATAAGCTTAACACTAACAAATCCACGACGGTCAAGCAAGATGACCATTCACAATGTTGGCATTTACAAGGTTACAGATGTTTTAGTTAGCCGGCTTTTTGGAGAAGGTGAAGGAGGAAGACTCAAAGAATCAAGTTTCCAAAACAAGATTTGTTTTTCAGATATACAAAAGAGGAGACTCAGGTTATAGGAGAAAAGTGCTTCAATTAACAGGACCCCCTCCGAGTCCTTAGCAACAACCCTTAGCATCTTTTCAGCTTATGCAAAGTACTACTTTCACCTGTCATTTCACTCCTCCACACCCCACAAAAACATCTGCTTTCAACAGAATTTTAAATACTTCGGGGGCAGGAGGTAAATAGTTGGTTTCCCGCTTTGAGGTAATGCTAAATTCCACACTCCACAGCGCGCAATCCCACACGCCACTCCTTCCAAGTTGCCACCCATGCTGGCCTCGGGTCCCAAACGCTGACTCGCCTCTCCGGTGACTAGAGCCAGGGACCCAGGCGCCCGCCCCAGTACCCGGCGCGCCACCGCCCCTGCCGTCAATCAACGCCCCCGCCCCCGACTCGGCACGGGGGCGAGGCCCGGGAGCGGCTGGATCCCAACCGCGCCGCGTCCAGGGGTCCCCAACAACCGCCAGTTACGCCGAGCGAAGGGCCCGCTGCCCACAAAACTCAAGTTGCTTTCGCCCGAAGCCCGCGCGCTCAGGTCCCGGGGGCACGACCGAGCGGGCCAGTGCAGCACCCGGCCAGGCCTCGGGCCCGTCGCGCTCACCTCACGGGGTGCGTCGCCTTCCTCCGCCGCTGCCGCCACCTCCTCCCTGTGAGTGCAGCGGGGTCTGACCTGTGGAACCACCATACCAGTCCCGCCCGATGCTGCAGCGCCGCCGCCGCTCCTCTGCTGCCTCAGCCGCCGCTCTTTGTTCCCCCTCCGAGCGCCACCGCGTCTGCAGCCCGCCTCAGCTGCCCCGACGGGGCGCCACTACGCCCTACCACCCTCTCGGCCCCGGGTCTCGCCCTCCTCTCTGCGTCCACCGCCGCCTTCGCCTCCGCGCCGCCGACGCCGCCGCCACCGACGCCGCCGCCTCCTCTTCCGCGCCCCCCTCGTTTTCATTGAAAGCAAACAAGCATCATGGCGGCGGCCGTCCTCCAGCCAGCTAGCGCCCGGGCCGCCGCTGCCGCTCCAATATCCCGGCCGTCCATTGGCTGCCTCCGTCGGGCGCGACCATTCGGCGACCGGGGTGGTAGCGCCCAGCTTGCCGCTTTCCAGGCTCCGCCCTCTACCCTCGCGCAGTCGAGTGCGCCAATCGGGCGCTCTCCAGGGGCCGCCCGTCCTTTCAGTTCCCGCTCCATTACTATGGCCCTTCGGTTTTTCCGGCTCTTCAACGCCCCTCCTCTTTTCATCTAGCTCTGTTTTTCCCCTCTCTCTAGGGCTGTTCATTTTCTTCGCTCTTCTCTTTTTCCTTACTCTTTCTCCCATCGTTTTGCCTGTCAATTACTTGGAACACAGGAAAACTCTTGACGTTTGACCTAAGCCCGCTAGTGTCTTGATTTGCCCTAAGATGAGACATTGATTCTTCCTGCTCCAAATATGCAGAAAAAGTCAGTGACCGGTTTCGATCCATAAATGTAAATTCTAAATCTAGCAAATAGGTTGTACTTCTGGTGGTGAGATCCTATTCTGAGTAACTGAGCGAGATACCTTCAGATATCAAAATGGTACATTCAGGTGGTAATTTGACCCGAGAGGGGACTTAACTGATTGATGAGATTTACATCAGGAGACATTAGTTGGTGTTTTTGAGGACCTGTGCAGGGGCCAGTATCTAGAGGCAACTGGGGCACCATCCTGCCCTGAGTTAGCTCACTTGGGCCAGAGAAACACCCAACAGAGCGTTAGAAACTCTTTATAGAAGCATGCGGACAGTCAACAGATGAGGGGAAAGGAATAGTCAACGAGCCACTCATTCTATATAACAAAGTAAGGCGAGATCCTGGCTCATCAGAATCAGTCCTGTTAAATGAGTGAAAAAGTTTCTAGGAACTAGTAATAGCAACAAAGTGAGAAACCTGTCTTGAGCTACAGGGCATGGAAATGGGTGGCTATTGCTGGGGAAGAGGAGAACTGAAAAGACAAGAAAAAGACAGGGACAGAAACTGAATGAGTTCAGTTTTTGCTTCCCTCTAGGATGGACCTGAGATGGTTTTACCTCCAGACTGATTGTAATAAGTAAAATGCATACTGTAGGTTACTTAGTGAGCCTAATTGAATCATTTCACTTACAATTTGATGCCTGCATGTCACTACATCAGCCACCCATCTCAGTCTCCTCTCCTATAGAGACTTCCTGGCCAAGGACTAGCACAGATAACCCAGATCACTTACCTCTACCGGATGCTAAATATCTTGCCACTGGGTCCACTATTAGCCTCCAATTGATTGAAAACTCAAACAACAATAAGAGAAGGAAAGAATTGGTGGGTTCAATTGCCTTCAAAGGCTAGGAAGTGTTCCAACAACTTCAGGTGTGACATGATCATGGGCTAATGTCACCCATAAGTTTGTTCATTTCCATGTTAACTTCATTATAAGATACCCATTGAAGTAAAATGGATGCCAGATCCCCCAAAATTCATGCCCAGTGGGAGTTTCCCATAGTCCTGGGACCAACTCACTGCTCTAACCCTAAATCAAACACTATGTTTGAAGCAATGCCCTACCCTGGCCAGGAAGAAGTCATCACACCTTCTCCTACAGTTGGATTTTCTTCAGCCTTTTTTTTTTTTTTTTTGAAACTAGGTCTCACTATTTTTGCCCATGGAACCGCAGGCTCTCGTTGCCTGGGGTACCACAGACTCAAGCAATCCCCAACCTCAGCTTCCCAGGTAGCTGGGGTTACAGGCGTGCGCCACCACACCCAGCTATTTTTTTTTTGGAACTAGGTCTCGCTACGGGCCCCAGGAGGGACTCAAACCGGGATCCCTAGCCCCGGCCGCTTCAAAGGCTGAAGCTTACAGGCACGAGCCACCGTGCCCGGCCAGATTTTCTTCAGTCTTAAAGAAAATATGGAAAGAGCTGGTATGAGAAAACAGGTGTTGTTGTTAGAATAGATGCAGACAAGTAGAAAAAAAGCTGAGGCCTAAGCAGTGCTTTCCCATTTTTTAAAATAATTTTTTTATTGACTACAGATATATATATATATATTTACATCATTGAATAAAACATCACCTTCTTTCAGACCTCCATGTATACATCCCCTGCCAGCTTCTCTGGCCACCCAACTAGTCCTGGTCTCATTTCCAGTATAAGGAGTAAGAAGGTATCTAAATGCTTCAGAATGTGGGAGTAAAATAGGCAGATTCCTACTTCAGAACTGAGATGCTCTCCCTTGAAGATTCAACTTGGAGAATTAATAGGACAGGGGAATGGCAGCAAATCCATCTCTGTTCTTAAGTCTGTTATTTTTCTAATTTTCTTAGGTCTTACTTTTTACACTTGATCTTAGCCAAAAGGCCAAGGAACGATCTTAGGTCTTACTTTCTAAGTTTAAGTGTTATATAAGTAATCTGTGATCACAGTTTAAAAGATAATGAAAAGTAAACAGCAGAAAGGCATGAAGAAAAAAGTAGTGTGTCATCCCTGTGCCAGCCTAATTACACTCCCCAAAGATTCGCTTTAACCTTAAATCACAGAACAGATTTTTAAAAAAGCAAAACTGACTGGATAAGGATATAGGAATCTAGTTTCACCTTATCCACATTTTCATTTTCTGTTATTTAAGTTCCCAGCAGTCAAATATGATCTGAAAATATTGCATACAGTAAGACGTTTTGAGAGACAGATCACATTCACATAACTTTTATGACAATATATTGTTATAATTGTTTTATTATTGTCACAAGGGTGGTCCCTAGGGAAAGGGAGGTTTTAGGTTCTTTGCTCCATCCAAGGATGAGTGGAGCTGAGCAGGGAGGAAAAGATGGGAAAAGACTGAAAGAAAGGAGGAAGGAGATCAAGGAGACCCAGAGGAGCACTTGGAAGAGAGATAAGTGAAGAAGTTGTGGTTGCTTCTCAGCTATGAACTTTCACCCGGGACTTGGAAGACATGGGAGGAAACATGGGTGAAAGACTGACATGGGAAGACTGACAATAGCAGCCCTTATCTTAATTTTGATTTTATTCTTTCCCTTCCAGACTTGCCTGGCCTCTTCTGACCCTTTCCTGTGGGACCCCAGTAGAAGGTGTCTTAGATTTGTGGCAAGATTTTGGGCCTCAGTAGTTCTAATACAGGGTTAGTGATGCAGTAGAAAATTGTATGGGATGCCGGGTATGGTGGCTTGTGCCTGTAAGCTTCAGCTTATGAAGCGGCCGGGGCTAGGGATCCCGGTTTGAGTCCCGCCTGGGGCCCGTAGTGAGACCTAGTTCCAAAAAAAAATAGCTGGGCGTGGTGGCGCATGCCTGTAATCCCAGCTACCTGGGAAGCTGAGGCTGGGAATTGCTTGAGTCTGTGGTACCCCAGGTAACGAGAACCTACGGTTCCATGGGCAAAAATAGCGAGATCTAGTCTCAAAAAAAAAAAAAAAAATTACTATGTGACTTTGGCAACTGCTACGTGTGGGTTATGTGAATCCAGTAAGCAGCTGGGCGGTGGAAGTCGCATTTTCAAAAAGCCACTTTTTTCCCTGTGACTTGTTGGTTGGCAGCTTCTGCCCATTTTGGACCCAATTTCAGCTAGCAGCTCTAGTGGGATAAATCACCCGAGGTAACCCAGTCCAAGGATAGTTTACCTTGCGTTAATCACCTGAGAGTGAGTGGAAAGCAGCTGCAAGACTTTTGGTAAAAATGCCTTGGTAAAAATGTAGTCATGGACTCAAAATGGACAAACTTGGTGATGTGCCTATTACTTGGAACTGCAGTCGTGGGTTTAAAATGCGTGAACTTTGTAATGTTCCAATTGCTTTGGATTCTTTGGGCATGCAGTGAAAAGCCTTACATGTATTTTGTTATATATTTATAGGAAAATACTTGCCTCTGTCAGTATGTATACTGGTTGGTAATAAGAAAAGCAAAAGCCTGGTATAACACTGCCAGAGCAAATTCAGTACATACGCCAAAAACCAGGTTTAGAGAGGGTTTGGAAGTTCAGAAAAAAGTAATAGGCTACTTCTCTGCCAGTCACTCTCCCATCACGATGGCTCCTTGCCACTACCACCTCACTCTTCCAGGGGGCTTTCCCCCAGCCAGGCCACGTGGGCCTGTTCTATCAGTCTGCCATTCTTGTCTCTCCCCTCCTCTCTCTTCACTTGCTCTTTTTATCCACCCTTTCATGCTTCTCACTCCTTCTCACGGTCTTTCTCTCAGATCCCACCAACCAGGGCAGTAGTACGGCACCCATACAATTTTCCACTGCGTCACTACTCCTGTATCAGTTCTGCTTTAGGTCAGTTTTTTTTTTTTTTTCTTTTTCTTTCTTTTAGAGACTAAGTCTCACTATGTTGACTGGGGTTGTCTCAAACCCACGGACTCAAGTGACCCCTAACCTCAGCCTCCCAGGTAGCTGGGATTAAAGGCATGTCCCACCACACCTGGCTGGGCCAGCCCTTTTTGACTGGGCATTTGCCCACAAGGGATTGGGTGCTTCATGAGAAACTAGTTTAACTATATTCTTTCTTTTCCCTCTATTACACACTAATTGTATTAAAGTTCCTTTAATTAAAGTAAAATACACTAATTGTATTGAAGTTCCTTTTCATTTTAAAAGTCTGGAGGTGGCTGATGGCATAACCTATTAGAGCTTGCAGGTTTGGGGGTCCTGGTGATAGGGGGCTGTGGTGAAATTGGAGGGGGCACGGCACCCAGCATTAGTGATGCTACATTAGAATAGCAGCCATTGTGCCTTGGTGGGTGGAGGGTAGGAGAATGAACCAAGCCTTCTTGTAATGAAATCAGTGTGAGAGGATTTAAGGAGGAAACACGGGCAGAGAAGTTATAGAGCAGAGGAGCTGGGATGCCGAAAGCCTCAGACCTGCTTCAGCCATGTGCCACAGCAAGGCAGAGAAGGAAACCCATGCTCGCAGCCCTGGCTAGTGAGAAGCCCAGGAAGCATGTTGGAGAAACTTGTGACTTGTTTAAGGTGATTTGGAAATTTGAGAACTTAGTTTAACTTTGAAACTGTAAAGCTTGGAAATTGGAGAACTGAAGAAAATTTGCTGTGTTGCTGTTTTCATGGTGAGAAGTCTGAAGTGGTTGCTGTTGTTGTATCTAGTGAGTCTTGTTGGTTCCAGGTCACTTCAGAATTGAAGCTGAAAGAATGCTGGAGCTGTCCCCTTTGGAGGAGAATTGACAATACCATCCTGGTTTCCTCATTGGATTTGAATCTCCCACTTTTGGAGAAGGAGCAATGAAGCCATCTTGGCTTGAAGGTGAGGCAGCTGCCATTTTGAGAAAGCACATGACTGAAGGTCACATGTAGCCTTTTGGACTAGAGACTGGACTGGTTTGTAAGATTACCAAAGGGGTCCCTGTACTCCTCTATGACTTTTGTGGGGTTTTTTTAAATCCTTTTAATAAGTAAATCCATTTTTGCCTCCTTTTAAGGTTTATGTGGTCTTGCTGCTGTTTGTGCAGGCTGGGACAAACCTGGTGTGTGGCTGGCTTTAAGGGGTCAGCTTCTCCCCTTTGTAAGTTTTATTAAGTATCCCGTTTTGTCAGTTTCTGACCTGATTTCACTGGGGTGCCCCTCACCCTGCCCTGTAACATGATTAGTTATTATCATTACTCTCAGTTAATAAATTAAACATCATCATGGGTATATATTAATGGATAAAACATAATACATTGGCCCATGAACAGCACAGGGTCACTTACATGTGAATGTCATTCTAATCACAGTTTCTTCATTCATGTACTCAATCACCCACAGATGCTGTTGATAAACTGTGGATATGGGACCTGCTAATACAAAGAGCCAACTATTAGGGAATTGCACACCCATGAATTTGGGGACTAAGAGGAGTCCTGAAACTAACACTCAAAGAATACCAAAGGATAACTGAAGGTGTGATACCAGGCAGAAGCTATGGTGGTCTCACGGAAATAATCCAATCAGCCATGTCAGTGAAAAATAGTTCAATCAGACTCTAGGGTGGGGCACCCTGAGGATGGCTTTAAGCCAGGGTTGACGGGAGTAGGTGCCAGGCTCCAGTTTCCAGCCTCGGAGAAGAACGGTTAGACCCTCTGAGTGAACTGTTCCAGCCCTGAGGGAGAAGAGAAGGTCTCTGAAGGAGGGGGTACCAACAGCCAACCTATGAGGAAGAGAAGCCAAAACCTTTGTAGAGACTGGACCTCCAGTCCTGTCTCTGGCATTGCCTGACAGGAGCACCAAAGGCCCTGAGCCTGGTGTCTCTGAGAGCTGTTTTTTTTTTGGTGGTATACTCCTGGTGACCACTCCTGAGCATCACTGCTATCCAACACTTCTGGTGACAGGTGAATAGCACTCCACTTGTCTGGTGGACACTGACTGGGTAAGGTCGCTGGCCCCTTGTGACTACATTAAGCTCTTTGTTTTTCATGGTTGTTGGAACCTCAGATGTCTTACAATTGTATGTCTGGGTAGAAGGCCTCACAGACAGTGTCCTGTCTTTTATCAGGCACTGTCACTTGTTTGACTATCATCCATGGTATTTGTATTTGTCTCCTTGATTAGTTTGGGGCTTTCTTTGCACCCAGTTTCAGTTGCATTTGGGGGAAGTCAAAAGTTATGTATGAATTTTTGGTAGCAAGGGAGTCAGCATCCCCAAACCCAAATTGTTCAAGAGTCAACTTGTTACAGGGCAGGATTGAGTGGTACCCTAAAACCTGCCTTCTCTAAATGGGTTCTGCCATCAGCTGCATCAATACAAAACATGCTCTATTGCACAAGACCGTCAAAGAAAAAGAACTTTAATACAATTAGTGTGCAACAGAGAGAAGAGAAAGAATGTAGTTAAACTAGCTTCTCATTAAGTACCCAAAGTTACCCAGCCCCTTTTGGGTAAATGCCCAAAGCGGGACTGCTGAGGCCCAAAGGTTTGCCACAAGTCTAAGGCACTTTCTGTTGGGGACCCACAAGGAAGGGGCAGAAGGGTCAGGCAAGTTTGGGATGAAATGAGCAAAGTCAAAACAGAAGTTGTTGGTGTGGTATAATTGCTAAGTTTAAAAACTAGGCCCCGTTCCTTGCCCAGCAGGCAAGTTTGGGAGGATTGAATGGATAAAGGGAATGTTTGGGACTGCCCTAGGGGAAAAAGGACCATTATACAAATTAAGACCTTCAGTCAGGACACACCCAGACAAGTCAATTAACCAATTCAGTATGCCAGGAGTATAAACAGAGCTTCAGACCTGTCATTGGTGTACAGATCTCTCCTGTCTTCCCCCCTCAGCTTCTTTTAGCAGTTTGTCTTGATAAATATCCCTTTCTGTCTCCACTTTAGCTCTAGTGAATTCTTAACAATTACAGGATAACTCCTGTTTAGGAAATAATAACAGTAAGATTTATTTAACAAAGAAAATCAAGAGTCACTGAAATCACAAATGGCTGGTTATCTTATCACAGTTGCTCTCCATTTTCAAAATCTGTGTTAAAACACAGGCTACTTTTGGTGTCTTTTTTTTTTGAGACTAGGTCTTGTTATTTTTGCCCATAGAACCGCAGGCTCATGTTGCCTGGGGTACCACAGACTCAAGCAATCCCCAGCCTCAGCTTCCCAGGTAGCTGGGATTACAGGCGTGCACCACCACGCCCAGTTATTTTTTTGAACTAGGTCTTGCTACAGGCCCCAGGCGGGACTCAAACCAGGATCTCTAGCCCCGGCAGCTTCACAGGCTGAAGCTTACAGGCACAAGCCACCGTGCTCAGCTACTTTTGGTGTCTTATTGCCATTCCAAACCTGAAGAAAGCATTTCACACAAATTTCAATTTTCCAGCAAACTTTCCTCTCATTGTCAGAGGTATACAGATTTCAAGTTTTCCAGCATATACAGATTCCTAGTTTTTTAGTAGTTTACCTTTTTCATCTTCAGAGATCCAAATTCTAGTGTTCAGCAGGTTCAATTCCCCATTTCGGGGAGGTATACATGATATCAGGTGGCAAAACAAGCAAAAAAATAACCAAACTTGCAAAGGGTAGCAGCTGGCCCTTTAAAGCCAGCCACACACCAGGTTCTTCCCAGCCCAAGCATGGAGTAGCAAGACAACATAAACCTTAAAAAGGACAAAAACAAATTTACTTATTAAAAGACAAATGAGCCGGGCACAGTGGCTCGTGCTTGTAAGCTTCAGCCTATGAAGCGGCCGGGGCTAGGGATCACGGTTCGAGCTCCGCCTAGGGCCTGTAGCGAGACCTAGTTCCAAATAAAATAGCTGGGTGTGGTGGTGTGCACCTGTAATCCCAGCTACCTGGGAAGCTGAGGCTGGGGATTGCTTGAGTCTGTGGTACCCCAGGCAACGAGAGCCTGTGGTTCCACGGGCAAAAAAAGCAAGACCTAGTCTCAAAAAAAAAAAAAAAAAAAAAGACAAATGAGAAAAGAGTCACTGAGGGGTACAAGGGAACCCCTTTAGTAATCTTACCACACAATCCAGTCTCTAGTTCAAAGTGCACATGGCTGCAACAATCATGTGCAGCCACAAAATGGTGACTGCTCCACCTTAAGCTGATAAAGGAGTTAAGATGGCACTTTAACTTTGTGTTCAAAGACACAGCTCCAGCTGGGCACAGTGACTCGTGCCTGTAAGGTTCAGTCTATGAAGCGACTGGGGCTAGGGATCGCGGTTCAAGTCCCGCTAGGGGCAACACAGTGAGACCTAGTCCTAAAAAATAGCTGGGTGCGGTGGCACGCGCCTGTAATCCCAGCTACCTGGCAAGCTGAGGTTGGGAATGGCTTGAGTCCGTGGTACCCTGGGCAACGTGAGCCTGTGGTTCCATGGGCAAAAAGAGCGAGACCTAGTCTCAAAAAAACAACAACAACAAAACAAAACAAAGACACAGCTCCACTCTCTCCAAGCCAGAAAAGCCAAGATGGCGTCGTCGATCCTTCTCTGAAAGCAGGAGATTCAAATCCAACAAGGAAGACCAGGGTAGCATCCTCAATTCTTCTCCAAAAGGCACAGCTCTGGCATTCTTTCAGCTCCAACTCAAAAGTGACCCAGCATCAGCAAAACTCACTTGATACAGCAACACAGTAAGCACTTCAGATATCTCACGTTGAAGACAGCAACACAGCAAACTCTCTTCAGTTCTCCAGAAGATTTACAAGCTTTGCAGTTTCAAAATTAAACCAAGTTTTCAAGTACCAAGTTTCCAAGACAGCTCACACAGGTCACAAGTTTCTCTAACATGCTTTCCCAGGCTCCTCACTGGCTCTGGCTGGGATTGGAAGCCTACAGCTTGGCCTCCTGCTCTCCCTGCTGCCCCACATGGCAGCGGCAGCTCCGAAGCCTCCCAACCTCCCTGCTGCTTCTCTCTGCTACTACCTTCTCTGTTTTCTTCTGTTGTCTCCCATTCTCTCTTTCATGTCTTTTCCTCTGTCCCCTCCCTGATCATTTAATCCTCTTTTCTCAAAAGAAGGCTTAATTTTCCTTCTCCACGTATCCACCCACCAATGCTAACAATAGCTATTTTAATGCAACATCAGTACTGGGGGCCACAGCCCCCTAACACACAGATTCCAAGTTTTTTCACCAAGCTCCAATTCCAATTTCCCAGTTTCCGAAACAAAGGCCCATACTTGAGTTTCTTATAACTTTTTGCTCTTCATGAGGATGGTCAAATCCCCAGGTACCAACATGCAGAGCTCGCGTCCAAATTCAAAATCCTGGGGCCAAAGCCAGTAATGGAGCTCTGTCTTCTCTGAGTGGCTCCTGTCACAATTTTGTGAATCTTCTTTCCTGAGTCTCCACCTACACTGCTTCTTTCCTTGCCCTCAAGACATGTATCATCTCAACTATTTCTCCATATCCAGCCCCTTCCTAGGGTTGCTTGCTAAAACAGACCCTGGCTACAGCCTGCCTCCCCCCCACCTTTATAGTTTGTCAGCTTTATGGGGAAAGGGTGTTCCTCCTCCCACTCCCAGCATTGGCTAGTGTATGTGCAAATATTGTTTTTGTTGCTTTTCTGTGTTTGTTTCAGTTATGTATAGATTTGCTTCCTGAGATTAGGAAAACTGTCTTGGACCATGTGGAAACTGTGTGTGTGTATATGTAATTTGTTTATAGGCATTTGTTTGGAGGTTTGATTTTGTGGAAATTGTTCTGTATGCTATACACAAAGATGCCTATTGTTGAAGCACATGACTATTCCAGGTCCTCAGCAAACAACTTTATCTTGGAGCAATGGCCTTTTGTTTGGGACTTATGGAAACTATGGGTTTTACTTAGGGTGAGATTGCTGTACATTTGTGCACTTAGTAACTCTTTGTTTGCCTTGTTTGTTAAATAAGCCCATTAACTGTTGTTCCCTGAATCTGTGTGGGCTTGCCATTTTGTATACAGGTGAAGAATGGATAAGCAATTACTCATCCTTTACTGGGTGCTATTCTTGGAGGGCTTTTGGTATCTATGTAGCCCTGCTTCTTTTTTTTTTTTTTTTTTTGAGACTAGGTCTTGCTATTTTTGCCCATGGAACTGCAGGCTCCTGTTGCCCAGGGTACCACAGACTCAAGCAATCCCCAGTCTCAGCTTCCCAGGTAGCTGGGATTACAGGCATGCGCCACCACGCCCAGCTATTTTTTGGGACTAGGTCTCACTATGTTGTCCCTAGTGGGGCTCGAACCGTGATCCCTAACCCCAGCCACTTAATAGGCTGAAACTTACAGGCACGAGCAACCGTGCCCAACTTCATGTAGCCCTGCTTCTAGGGGATGTAATGGAAACTGATATGAGTACTTATAGTAAATATGATCTAGGATAATTTTTGGTTAGCAAACTTGTAATTTAATGGGTTTTAAGACATCTGTGCTTATAGGGATGTATTGAGTATAATTTTTTTTCTTTTCCTTTTGGGGATTTAATGCTGAGTACATAATATCTTTGAAATATTGGTCAAAATGCGAGTTAGAATATCTATTTTTTTCTTGGAAAAAGATGTCAGTTATGAGGTTAAAATAAAGTTATGGTTTGACTGTCAACACTGAATACTGAAATTAGGTGGAACTTTATAAAAATTGAAATTTTGGCTATTATTGTTTTCTAATAGTGATGACAAAACTTCTCAGAACTCAAATTGGAAGAGCAATTGGTAGTCTTTCATTTGACTGATCAGAGGAAATTTTGTGGAACCTCAGTAGAGCCTCTAAGATACTCAATAAAATTTCTCCCTTTCTTTACAGAAAAGACTTTAGATAAATTTGACCTATTGGTTATTTCCCTATTGTGAGAAGTAACCTCATTTGTCACATCTAAGAAATGGATACAGAGACTTTGAGAGCAATAGGAAGTTGAACTTTTCTTTTCATTAGTGACCTTGCAAGGGTAGGTGTCAAGGCAGTTGATAACAAGACACACCAATATATACTTTCATTCAGTTTATATAACTGACTGTGCAAGTTCCTACCTCTTTTCCTCTTTGACTGAGTACTGTGGGGTTTATAGTATTTCTGGACATCCCCTAATTTTTTCCCCATAATTGGCATAAATATTAAAAATCTTTTTTGTGACCAGGCATGGTGGTGCATGCCTGGAAGTCATGGAAGCCATGGAAGCCATGTCCGGGGCCAGGGATCATGGTTCACGTCCCACCAGGCCATGTAGCAAGACCTACTCCTCAAAATATAGCTGGACATGGTGGCACACACCCATAATTCCAGCTACCTGTGAAGCTGAGGCTGGGGATTGCTTGAGTCTGTGGTACCCCAGGCAATGTGAGCCTGCGGTTCTGATATCGGGTCCGGGCACGAGGCAAAAGCCTCCAAATTGCAAACCCCAAGGTCCGTTTCACCTGAGCCTAGCAGTTGCACCTGTGCCTAGCAGTTGCCACTCCAATTAAATACCAATTAACCACAGGTGATTTTTATTAACAAGGGAGCTGAACAGGGAGAACAAAACGTCGTGAAAGCCACACGTGGCAGTTATCTTACCCCAGTCACCATTCTCAGACTCAAAGGTCCCCAAGGCACAGTGCACACCAATGACGAGGCCTTTGCCCCTCTGAACCTCAGAGGAAGGCACTTTGGCAAAGTCCAGTCCTTTTGCCGGCGTCTTCTCTTTCTTTTCTCTCGGTATCCCACGCTGCTCGACTTCTCCCAGGTGCTTCAAGCTTCTTCCACGGTGGCTGATGAAGAAATCAGCCTTCCAAATCGCTGGCCGTCTCTAGGTACCAGCTCCCCACAGCACCTTGCTACAACGCCACACTCTCCACGCTGGCCACACTTCTGCCGGCTGCCATGGCTCCTCATCCCCTCCAGCTCACTCTTCCAGGGGGCTTTCTCCTCCAACTCCCACTTCTGGCTGCTACCCGGACGCCGCTCCTCCAACTTTTCTCTCTCGCGGCTTTTCCCCCTTCCTCCTTTTTAAACTGCTACCAGCCAATGGGAGCAGAGTACCTTGTTAAATGCTACAACCTGGAGTGGGGGGGGGGGTTAGGGCCACCCAGTTTCAGTTCCACAGGCAAAAATAGAGAGACCTGGTCTCAAAAAAATCCTTTTTGTTTCATGTGGGGTCATCTGATCTGATTTATGATATCATAGTGATCACTTGCTTGCTTTTTTTAAACATTCCATTTTACTTAGAAATATTGTGCGGTTCTGCATTCCTTGAGGTTAACATAGCTGAAGTTCATCGCTTATTTGTAAATTGTGATTAGGGTATTTTTTTTTTTTGAGACTAGGTCTTGCTATTTTTGCCCATGGAATTGCAGGCTCACATTGCCTGGGGTAATCCCCACCCTCAGCTTCCCAGGTAGCTGAAATTATAGGCTGTGCGCCACCATGCCCAGCTATTTTTTGGGACTAGGTCTCCCTATGTTGCCCCAAGCAGGACTTGAACCGTGATCCCTAGCCCCAGCCACTTCATAAGCTGAAGCTTACAGGCACAAGCCACCATGCCCCGTTATTGATTAGGCTATCTTCTTGAGGCTAGAGGAGGCAAAAGTAAGTATCTGTCCACTTTATTTATAGGTAGACAACTAACCAAACAGCATTTCTTTTACCTTTTAAAATGGTGAAATCAGGTGAGAAAAACAAGTAAAGTGGAGTGCTTAAACTTACAAAGGGGAGCAGCTGGCCTTTTCAAGCCAGTCACATACCAGGTTCTTCCTAGCCCATGCATGCAGTAGCAAGACCACATAACCTTTAAGAGGGGGGCAAAAAAGAATTTACTTATTAAAAGAAAAATTTGACAAGAGTCACTGAGGGTACAAGAACCTCTTTGGTAATCATACCACACAGTCCAGTCTCTAATCCAAAAAGCACATAGCTATAGCAGCCATGTGCGTCAACAAAATGGCGGCTGCCCCACCTTAAAACAGATGAAGTCATTAAGATGGCACCACCACTCCTTCTTCAAAGACACAGCTCCAGTCACTCCAAGTCAGAAAAAGCCAAGATGGCATCGTCAATCCTTCTCCAAAAGCAGGGGATTCAAATCCAACAAGGAAGAGCAGGGTAGAATCCTCAATTCTTCTCCAAAAGGCACACCTCTGACAGTCCTTGAGCTCCAACTCCAAAGTGGCCTGGCATCAGCAAAACTCACTTGATGCAGCAACACAACAAGCACTTCAGACACCTCACGTTGAAAATGGCAACACAGCAAACTCTCTTCAGTTCTCCAGAAGACTTACAAGCTTTGCAGTTTTAAAATTAAACCAAGTTTTCAAATACCATGTTTCTAAGAAAGGTCATAAGTTTCTCCAATATGCTTCCCTGGGTTCCTCACTGGCCCAGGCTGGGGAGGAAACCCACAGCTTGGCTTCCTTCCCTGCCCTACTGTCCCACATGGAAATAGCAGTTCTCAGGCCTCCAGCCTCCCGGCTGCTCCTCTCTGCACCTTCCTTCTCTGTTCTCTTCTGTCTCTTTCCCTATCTTTTCCTCTGTCCCCTCCTAATCTCTTAATCTTCTTTTCTCATAAGAAGGCTTAACTTCCCTTCTCCAAGTCTCCACCCACCAATGAACAATAGCTGCTATTTTAATGCAGCAGCAGCAGTACTGGAGGTCACAGCCTCCTAACACTGGAACTGGAAAGTGTTACCACTTGGGAGAAATGTATAACTTTGGCATATACATTTTATGTATATGTTATATTTATGTATATGTTAGCATTTAGGCTAGCATTGGTGTTTTAAATTTTATGTAAAATCTTTCAGTGCATAATATATAAATCAATTTTGATTGTTGTTGTGGTTATTTCAATAGTTTGATGTGTGTAGAAATTGTTTCTAGAGATTGTTTTTAGAGAATGGGAAAGAGACTCATTTTGACAGTGAGAATTTACTACCAAGTGCTGGATAAACTATTGGAGATGAACATGATTTTTGATAAGTTTTGTTTGAAATAATATTGTTTTTTTTCTGCATTTTGTTTTGACTTAAGAAAAATTTTTATATTTTGACTCACTAGTATCTACAGTAATGTTACATTTTTGTAAACAGAATTTGTGTTTGCATTTTCTCCTTCATGCCATCATAAGAAAAACAAAAATTGGTAATAGTTTTTGTTACTCATGGCAATGGATGTTTCTGCACAATTTCAATAGAGAGTTTTGTCTCTATGAATACTAAAGAATTGGAAACATGATTCATTTTGTGGCTTTAATTCATATTCTTCCAGAAGTTAACTCTTAGCTGAGTCAAGAAAAGGAGAACCTGCTACTCAGTTTATAGGGTTCCAGAGACTGCCAGGGAAAGCAGGGGACTATACCTCCACTGACAGGACTGGACAACCTCAGTGAGAAAGCCCTGGGAGCCTCAAGAAAACCCCAAGTGGAATCTGGTAAGACTGTGACATTCATCCTGAAGCCTGCACAGATTAGATATCTAGACTTCATTCTCATGCTGAAATTGGGTAAGAAAACAAGCAAAACAGTGCTTAAATAAACTTACAAACAGGAGCATCTGGCCCTTTAAATACAGCCACTCACCATGTTTGCCCTCAGACTGTGTGAGCAGTAGTAGCAATACCACATTAATCTTAAGATTAAGATTAATTAAGAGGAGGCAAAAGAAGATTTATTCCATAAGAGGATAAAATAGACAAAAGTCACAGAGCAAACAGGGGACCCCTTTGATAATCTTACCACACAGTCTAGTATCTAGTCCAAAAAACCATGTGCATCCATAAGATGACAGCTGTCCCACCTTCAAGTCAAATGAAGAAACCAAGATGGTTCCATTGATCCTCCTCCAAAGACACAACTATTCACTTCAAGTCAAGTGAAGAAACAAAGATGGTGTTATTGATCCTCCTCCAAAGGCAGAGCTATTTATTTCAAGCAAAATGAAGAAACCTAGATGGCGTAATCAATCCTGCTCCAAAATAGGGAGATTTAAATCCAATAACAACAAAAAAGATGGCATCATCACTCCTCCAAAAGAACACGGCTCCAACATTGTTTCAGCTTCAACTCTTTTTGCTTGGGGCAAAAACAGCAAGCCCTAGTCCCCCAAAATAGCTTGATGTGGTGGCGCGTGCCTGTAATCCCAGCTACCTGGGAAGGTGAGGCTGGGGATTGCTTGAGTCCATGGTACCCCAGATAACATGAGCCTGCGGTTCCATGGGCAAAAATAGCAAGACCTAGTCTCAAAAAAAAAAAAAAAGAGAGAGAGAGAGAGAAAGAAGCCTTGGTGTCCCTTCTCCAATTCTCCACCCACCAGGGCAAAATAGCTGCATCTTAATATAGCATTTTCATGCTGGGGCCATGGCTCTTCAATTTCACCACAGCACCCCTACAATTCCATATGCAGTGCTCTAACAAAGTCAACTAAATTGATTGGTTGTTCTTCCCTGTGACTTTAATCAAAAATTAGGTAATATGAATTGAAAGGAAATTTAGTTTGCAAAAATATTTTGCTTTACCATTGGATAGAATTGGGCTCAAGATAGAAATTTAATTTAAACAATTTGAGCTAGTTTTTAGATTTTTTTTTCCTGCTGGGATTTTCTGATAAAATATTTGCTATTTTGTTTTTAACTAAAGCATACAATTTTAATTCATTTTATTGATTTGTCACAATTGTGCATTAATTGATCCCTCCTCCTCCCTCCATATCCCCCCTCTGTATCCCCTTTCCTCCTCCCTCCATATCCCCCCTCTGTATCCCCCCTTCAGTCGCTCCTCCCATTTTTCTGCAAATTGTCGTTTGATTATGTTGATGTTTAGTTGTTGGTTGTTTGGCCTGTTGTTCTCTTCCGATATATGGTAAGTGTGTGTATGGTATTTTTGTTTTGTTTTGTTTTCATTTTTTGTTTTTTTTTACCCCAGGGCTTTCCTGCTTCACTAACATTTGTTAACTATCCTGATCTTTTGTGCTCTTCACCTCCCCCGCCTTCTTACCCCTCCTCCTCTCTCGCTCCATGGTTCAGTCCCATTGGTTGTTTTCATTTTTTATTTGTTTGTT